>CAUDNR010004424.1:25728-51837 GCA_958430865.1 Entrophospora sp. SA101 | reverse complement strand
TTGTATAACAAAATTCGTCAGCATGTAGACCCAGAATTTAGAAATATTCTTTGTCCTAATCCTAATTAGTTTTTATTGTAATTGAAACTTGTCATTATGATATTTTAAGTTCTATGCTAACAAAATAAAATATATATAGTTTAGGAAAAATGTGGTCGAGTAATCATTTATTTTGATTTTTGCCTTTTTTTTGTTAATTTTTATTTATAATTGTAATTCTATAAAAAAATTATTATTAAAAATATGATAGATTGGAGTTCATTGTCTTAAAATATCATTTCGAATATAAAAATATCATTCAAAAAAATTATGCAGTGTGTAAATCGTTGCTTATTTTGTTTTTAAACTTTTTGAAGAAACTTGTTACCCCAAGAAATTTATTTTTGTACTAAACAAACTGGGTCCAATTTTTTCACCAACTATATATAATCATCATATTATAGTTTAATGTTATATAAAAAAAATTTTTTTGATCAAAAATCTCCGACCCTTCTTTTCCTAGAGCGCCCCCACATAACAATTTTAACAAACACAGTCAATCATTTTATATTAAAATTCTCTGGTTGATAAATGATCTGCGAATTAATAAAACAAAACATTTGCCGTACGACACAATTTTTGCTAATATGGTGAAAACGTTGATCGTGCCAAAAACCGAAAAAACCAGGCACGGTCAGGCGTAAAAAGAGACAATCGGCAAAAGGCCTGCGCGGAAGGAAAACTCTATCTCAGTTACACGACAAGGTTTTTTTAAGATAAGATTCCTTATTTTCTACCAATAATGGGGGTTCTGGGTTGGGATTCGTGTAACCGAGGTAGGTGTGGTAAGAGTATTCACACGGGAAGTCGCACGACTTGTGGGTTTTAGAAGGAGATCGTGATATGGCAAATGTGTTAACAATTCAAAATGCTTAAAAAAATTTTTTATATCATTTTAAAAAAGTTAACCGATAAGTTTTTTTTTCATAGAGTATTTTCTACAACAACAACATATATTGTTTAACGAACATATTACATCAAAAGAAAAGCATTATCAAATTCGGTTATGCAATTCAAAATATTGCAACACGAAAATTATTATTGCATTTCTGAGCTTAACTCTCAAATTTAAAAATCCATAAAAAAAAATTTAAAAACAAATTTTATTTAATGGTGGTGATTTTTTTAAAACCCAACATGTGGATCACATAATATTTCATTTTTGAGTATAGATGGATGATCCACACTGAAAAAAATTTTTTTAACAGTCTCAGAATATTGCAGATCAAATGTCACATATGGGGGGGCTTTTCAATAGAAACGAGGAATGTTGCCCAAAGTCGATTTTGAGTTAATGACACTTATGTATGTAACCCATCACAAAGAGCATTTTTTAGCTTCGAAACCATGCCCGCTTCACTTAAGACTTTATTTTTATTTTTTTCAAAAAAGCCATAGTGATTTGAAGTTGCACAATTTTTTTGGTGCCTTTAGCTTATTGGTTTAAAATTTAATCAAAAACAATAAAAACAATACAATTTTGTGTCACCAAAATTTGAAATGTCCAATTTCAGCCCGTATGATGTGATCTACACAACATGTAAATTGTCAAAATTTTTGTATTAACCAAATTTGAATATACTCGCTAAACTTTTATTGTATATACATACATACACATGTATATATATATATACATGTAAAAACTTTTTATTAATAAAAAAGGAAATAAAATAATACAAATAAATCAATATATTATTATTATTAATATGTTTACACGCAATTTACTTAGCCTCAATTTCTTAGTGTATAAACCACAAAATAGGAAATAAATAAAAAAAGACAAAAGACGGTCACACCAATTTAAAAAAAATAATTGTTTATATATATACGTTTAATAAAAAAGGGTTTCCCAAATTTCACATTCCTTTTCTTTAGATCATTTTATCTATCTTTATTTTCTTTCTTTTTGTTTGATTAACTCATTTAAAAATACATAGATATAATTTTTCAGTCTTAATTTCTTATTGTCATTCCCTATATACACACTCCTTTAATTTTTTTAAACATATTTTCATTGAATAATAAATCACCAGCTCCTTTTTTCGCACAATTATTTTCAAGAATATTATTAACAACTTAGTTTTTCGGTAGACTTTTAAATATAAATTTGGGTTTTTAAAGAAACATACTCATAAAAATGGCAATATTGAAACTGCCCTTTTTTTCTAAACAACCAGAAGTAAAACCTTGGAGGTATTTTTATTATTATAATAATGAATAGGGAGGAGGTGGTTGACATTATAACTTTATGAATATTATTTATTAATTTTAAGTTTTTTTTTTTAATTTCAAAAACAAGCTTTCCTGAGGAAAAACACGAACGAATAACAGATTATTTGTACGGACGAGAAGTAAATTTAAATTCACCATAGTACGTTAAGTAATTATTATAATCGCTCTGAAGTAATTCAATCATCTACGAATTAATTAATCAATCATTCAATATGTGTGTATTTGTTAGTATTCCAAGAGATTATTCAAAATATGTTTCAAGTAAAATACCACAATTAATTCAAGAATCTGAAATAAATATGGAAAACCATGATAAAATATTTTCATCGCATTGGATATCATATGACGAAATTGTTATAGGAACCAAATGTAACAAGGTATTATATATTATTATGTTATTGAATCAATAATATTATAAATTTGTAGATTTCAATTAATTTTTTTTTTTTGTTGTTATGAGAAAAGCTTTTAATACTTAACATACAAAATAATAAAAGATTTGAAATTCCATTGGTAACGGAAGAAGATAGAATAAATAATAACAATAACATCAATAATAATAATAGTATTATTAGTAATATTATTAGTACTATTAATAGTAGTAATAATAGCAATATCACCACCATCACCGCTAATAATAATAATAATAATCAAGATAACGGAAATTGTTCAGGAATCCGTAGTATTGCCGTTAATCCGTCAAAGACACTTTTAGCTGTGGGCGCCGGAAAACCATATCAAGTCACAATTTATGAATTACCTTCATTTGATCCTGTTGCTGTATTTGCTGTAATTATTTATATTTACATTTATATTTATATTTATGTGCTTAGATGAGCTCATATTAAAAATTTTTTATTAAATTTTGTTTATTTTATACTAAGGGTCATAATGATCTAGTATTTTCTGTTGAATGGTTAGATGATGATCATGTAGTATCAGGTAACAATTAATATATTATATATTCAAAAATACAATATTTAAAACCTCTCATAAAATTTTTTTTACAATCTTGAATAAATTAATATTTTAAGGTTCGCGTGATGGTACAATCAGACTTTGGTCAATTCAATCAAAAATTGTTTCTGAATTACCCATCCTCCCTAATAAATACATCAATGTTCATCAATCTTTACTCACAAGATCTGGGAATATTGGTAAAGTAAGGGATTTGAAATATAATCCAAAAACAGAGGTAATTGCCAATAAGATAACAAAACTAAACAATCATTTACTTTATCCCAAAACAAATCATAATCTAATGTTTATTAATATATTATAATTAGCAAATAATGACTCTTTCAACCGCAGGTTATGTTAAGATATGGGATTCTTCTTACCTTAACAGAGTATGTATTATTATATTCTAATTGTTTACATGACTCTTCAATTTTATAAGTATATATTTATATCTAATCAAACTTCCTTAGATTGCAAAAATTCAACTTAATCACACAAATGAAAATGTATGCTTATCAATGAATCCAAAACTAAGTTTATATGCCGTTGGTTCACAATCTCATGTTTCAATCTTAGATCCAAGAATTTCATCCTCAATAGTTCACGAAATAGATTCAGTTGATGAAGGCTGGGGTAAGGACCAAAGAAATTTTTTATTATTACATGATCTATAATTACATACATATATTTATAATTTAATATATTTATGCTATTATTGGTCAAAGGTGTCAGATCTTTGAATTTTAATGATCACATGATAACAATTGGCGGTGGTTATGGAAGATTATCATTTTATGATTTAAGAGCTCAAAGATATTTGGAATTCCATTCCATAAATACTAATGACGATCTAAATATTTATCAACAAGATTATTATGATGATGATAATCTAATAAATAATAATAATAATAATAATAATAGTATTACTAATGTGAATAACATTAGTAATATTAATGACACCAACAACAATAGTGATGATATTAATAATAATAATAATAATAATAATAATAATAATAATAATAGCAATGATGATGATAATAATAATAATGAAAATTCTGTTGTTCGTAACTATAGAGAAATTGGATCTGGTTGGCTGGTAAATAAAATAAAATAATTTATATATAAATTCAATCTTATTTTATTTATCCATTCTCTCCTTCTAACCAAAATATTTAAATCTTTATATAGAATCGTGATGCTGTATACATAAATCATTTTTCTGGTTCCTCTATTCAAAATGCAATCTATACACTTTCTTATGATGAATCGGGTACAAAATTATTCTCTGGTGGTGGTCCATTACATCTTGGATTAAAAGGTTCGTATGCTGCTCTTTGGGCATAAATAAGATATACTTTCATGATGAATATTTACAGAGTAGATAATACACACATATTTATATATAGAAATAGATAGATGATGAAAATTAAATTTTTTGTAATTTTATATTATAGACAACTTTTTGATTATTTATTTATTTATTTATTTATTTATTTATTTAAAATTTCACAAATTTGTAAAATTTATTATTACTATTTTGGTTTCTCTATAAAGAAATAGAAGTATAGAATATATTATTATGTAAAAATATTTAATAATATCAAATGTATAAAAGTTGCCTTGCTTTAAAAGGATGTATGTAGATCCTCGAAATAAGTTACTGCCGCAGCTATTTTGAGAAAATCACCAAAGATTTCCTTATCACTGCTATTATTTTTTTTAAAAAAATCAGAGAATCATTTTGAAAGATTTATTTATTAAAAATAAATACCTGTTGATGTAAATATCGAAAAGTTTGTAAAGTTTTAGAGAACTATTTTCAAAATGATAAAAGATATAAAGAAAAAGAGGATTGGGAACAAAGTGAACATTGGTATTACCAGAATTTCAGGGATCAAAATTTATTAATGTAATTACCATTTGCTAACTTTTTAATATTAAGTGATGTATAAGAACTATCCCTATATAAAGATAGTTAATATGTTAACAAAATGTTACAATTGATTTTTTAGCAAGCTTTCTGGAATTAGAGCATCTACCATTTCATCAAAAAAACCTTGAAGTCTTGAATCAAATTGTTCAATCATATCAGAGAATTTAAATTGGATCTAATTCAATTTTATCTTTTAGTGTTCTTTGTTGTTGATAAAGAGCTTTACTTAATATTTTGATTTTTGTTGCATTTTTCAAGACTAAAGGCATATAACAAATAATTTTTTCTCAAAATCCTCATAATAATTTTACATAAAAATTTCTAAGATAAATAAATAAGGAAATGGGTTCAATTATTATATCAACTGTACTCGTAAAATCTGTAACAAAAAATAATGACATTACAATAGGACAATTATTGTTTAGAACCAGTGATGAGGAATTCCAAGTCAGCGAATACAAAATTTTTAATAGTAACGAATCTGTGACCGAAATAATTCAAAAAAATAATTTTTATTTGGTGGTCGGGAAGTTTTTTTTTTTTTTTGATAATAAAATAAATGTAAGATTTATTTATTTATTTCAATACCTACACCGCTATCTATATTTTTCTTATTTCATGATACTAAAAAATTGTAATTATTTTTACGGTTTATTTAGATTGTAATATCTCAAATGATATATTTGATATATCTAGATTTAAATTATGATAAATCAAAAGAAAAATACGAATCTCTTCCTAACTCAGTACCGTATGCTATTTTCAATGATGAAGTTCATGATACAGACAAAAAATTGGAAGAAGATGAAGATTGAACTCTGCATTTATTTAAAATGAGAAGGGAGGTATGTGATAATTTTATTATTGAAAAAGATAAAAAATAAATAAAAATAAAACCAGTGTGATAGAGTAAATTTGAATACCTTCCTCCTGATGACTGCGTAACTTTTAAACATAATAACGTTTATAATTAGTTTATCATTAATATTAGTATATTCCTATTAAGGGTGGACCAGGATAAAAATCCCAGAACTCCTACTACAGTCAACCCTCCATAAGTGCACCCCCCTTGGGAATGGACAAGACCGTGCATTTATGGAGGGATGCATTTAGGGAGGGTAAGAATCTTATTGGCTGCACGTGACATGCAGGATATTGTTAAAAAAAATTTATTATTATATATGTATAATATACATTATAAAAAATTATAAAAATTGATCCATTGTATATAGTTTGTTTCATTGAATTTCTTTTTTTTAAATTAATATACTGATCAAGAGCATTAACTTGTTTTAATTGTTCTTTAGTATTTCCTTGTTGTAGTAAAAAGGCGTAGACAATTTCCAAACTTTTGGAAGCTTCATTAGCACTTATTATTACTGGTTCAATGCTATCGTCATCTTCATTATTGTCAATAGGCACTTCTGGTTGTTTTTTATATACTTCAACAAGTCCTTCAATAAGTTTATCATCATCAAAAACTTCATATATTTTTTCTTCTTCTGGATTATTTAAAAACTCTTCAATTGGCATTCTATCAGATAAGTTAAGAGTTGTAAGGCATGTAAATGAAAAATAATTAATTAATGTAACACGATAATTTTGTTTCTTGTTGCACGTTGATCACGTGAAAGTCACGGGCGTGCATTTAAAGAGGATGGTTTTATATGAATGGGATTGGAAAAAGACCGTGCAGTGCATTTATGGAGGGATGCATTTATCTCTTAAGTCCCGAGGTTGGGAATGAGACATAGGGTGCACTTATGGAGGGTTGACTGTATTCAAATACGAGAGAAAAGGTTTAATTGTTTTATTTATTTAAAAATAAAATAAAAACGATTAAAATCCGAATATGCAATTTTCATCAATTTTGTCAGACAAAAAAATTGTTACACATGTGTCTATATGAACCAGTTTTTGATGCAAAGTAAGGATAATAAGTTGTGTTATTAGTTAATGATTTGTAGGGCAAGGTCAGTACTCGGTCAACAGTTGATTTAACTTGTCTGTAAAAAACCAACCTTTTAGCTTCTACATAGAGTTATCCAGGTCTTCACACAGTTCACCGAAAATCTACTTACTTGTCTCAACAATTGATTGAAAAGATTGATTACAAATTTGCAGTTCTTGGCAAATTGTTAACACAATGCTTGTCGGTAAATTGTATGGGACTCTTTAAATAATCGTCCTATCAAGAATAAATTCTTCGTATGATTAGGTTACAAATTTGTACCAAAAAAATTTTTTTTTTTATAGACGCGTAAATTTCAAGCTTCTTTATCATACTCCATGCCCTGATCAAACCTGACCAAACGTTTTCCAATAACAGTATTGTGAATGAATTTTATAATAAAGAGGTTTAGAATATATATATATAATAATGTATGTATATATTTTAATAACATGTATGGAATTTAAACATGAAAAAAAGAATCAGCAAACTTAACAGTATATAAAAGGACAAAGAACCTGATAATATTACAGATAAGTTGAATTATTATTTGCAAATTCAATTTTTATGAAAAAATTTAAGAATTGAACTTAAAAGTTAACTTTTTTTTTGGTATAATATGAAACTATCTAGAGGTAGATGCAAACATGTCATTTTTATCATTTTAAATATTTTCTTATTAATAATGTTTGTTAGATATGTAATTAATTTAAAATATTTAGACACCATGTATTGTTTACTTATATAATATATATAACATAATATGTAGGTGGACATATTGCTAAATATTTATTACTATCAATTCATCAAAATAGAAGATTTCTTTAAAGATTTAATTTTAAACATAATTAATTGCCTCAAATGTAAGTGGCACATTAAAACAATAGCACGATGATAAGAACGAAATAGTAATGAGAATAATAAAAATTATTCTCTCTTGTATGTATTAATATTGGATTTTTTAATTATACAATTATTATACGCGATTTGATAAAAATCAAAATTTTATTTTGTCCAATAAAATCTGGTCAATAAACTCTATTAAATTTGTCGATCATTATTAAAGAAATTCCGTTATGCTGATCTGATCAAAAAAAAATTTTTCTCTTTCCTCATAGAAAAGAATCACTCGCGTCAAAAAAACATAAAACATTAAGATAATATCATACATAATAATAGATAAAAGCAGAGTTAGTGTTTTAAAAAAGGATGACCTATCACCCGACTTGAACAACGTGGCATTATTTATTCAGAATCACCTAAACAAAAGAAACAAGTTAAACAAACTATAAACGAATGACTACACTCTGAGGGGGATATCTTATATAGTTATAAATCTTTACTATAAGAACTCATTGCAGAGAAGAATTAAAAAAATCACATTCATTGTTTAGTTATAATTAAATTATAATTGTGACATTCGATATAAAAAAGGAAAGTGGCTGAACTAAGCGAAAATGAAATGCGCAAATAAACAGAAGCTCGACATTTTCATGTGATAGATAAATGATATATACTTTGTGAAATTTTTTAAAAAATCCCACATTCGAATGATCAACTATTTTTAACAAAGATTTCTTGTTCATCTTAAGTGAGGGTTAGGATAGCAAGTGCCAATTGAAATCGACGAAGTACTGTTTGGCTGAACTCGGGTAGAGTCTATGTTGTAACTAGAGATGTTCCAATGCGCATGTCATGCGCATGTAATTTTTTTTGTACATAGTAATAAATGTAAAACAAAAAAATTTAAAATTTTTTATTATGAAATATTATCCAAATGATTCAAGAAAATTTTGGTCACAATTACTACATTATAAACAACATACTAGCTTGTTTGACAATTCTTTAGCATGGTCAACTATAGGTGAAGCAGATTTGGCAACATGGTGGAAAGGGAATTTTTCATTAGTTGCCCCTGAACTGACTAATCTTGCTGTACAACTCTTTCGATCCTACATCTTCAGCAGTACCTGAAAGAAATTGGCCTGCATTCTCATATATACATGATAAAAAAAGAAATAGACTAACATCTGGTATGGTTTTCAAATTAGTGTTTATTTATTTTAATTATAATTACAAAAATCAAAAAAATCAAAAGATAATGTCAATGGAAACACTATGATACTGGTAATGATAATGAGGAACAGGAAGATGATGTTAATGAAGTGAAAATGATGATAGTGATGTATATACATCTGAATCATGACTAATATTAGTGATTAAAATCTGTTTTTGTTTTTTTTAATAATAATAAAAATTTTTTTTAAAAATAAAAAAGATCGGCAGATGCAGTTTGAAATTTTCATACAATTTCCCATCCCTATATAGTTGTAACGTTTTAACAAAATATTTCGAAAGCGGACAAATTCAACAAATTTTTTCTTTAGTTTAGCTAGCAGTACACGCTTTTTTTTTTCATTTAAAAACAGACAACTGATAGATAACAAGTGGTGTGGAATATTTTTAAAAAACCCACATTAAATTATTAGTTTTTCTTTTGACTCTTTCAACAATTATAGATCATTAAGGCTCCTGTGGTCCCTTAACTTGCAGACATATCCTTTAGATTTATTTCACATTGGATTTATAATCAATGTCTGCTAAGACGTAATGATTTAGCTAAAGATTGATGATGATAAGATTCCATTCATTGAAAGATACACTGGCCTTAGATAAATTCTTATTAATATTCTTTTCATTTATTAATTTTATAAAAAAATATTTATGCCTCAGCGTTCTATTAAAATTAATTAATAAAACAAATAACGAAATAATAAAAATTCAATTTTGATTATTTTGATTATGAAAAAACATAGGATTGATAAATCCATATTTAAAAATCACGCCTTTCCCTTTACACTTTATTTTACAACTATCTGCACAATATCATTCGCATTTGAAACACTTATCTAAGTAGAATGGATCGATATTCAAGCATTTGGGAGCCACATAGTAAATTCCACATCTTTTTTAATTGTTTAATAAAATAATTTTATCCTAATATATTTGAATTTGATAAAAGAATTTATTTCGTCTTTTTTTTGGTATCAAAATTAAGGATTGATGTTGAAGATGACGATAATGAAGTTGTTCTCTTTCCATGCATGTTTTTTCACATTTTCCTAAGCAAGATAACAAAGAAATATTCCCCAAGCAACAAATTCATTTGATTCCTTTTAAAAGAATAGAAGTCTACTAACCTGGAATGTAAATTATTGGTAGCGTCAATTAGTGAAATGTCACACAAACAACTATTTATTGGTTAGTCAGTATTCGGTTAAATTTTACGTAATAATAATATTATTATTATTACTATTACCATTATTATTACCATTATTATTATTAATATTTTCTCTTTTTTAAAAATTCTTCCCATTAATAAAATGTCTACCGTTTTATCTACTACCTCTTCTTTATCTACAAATGCTATCCATCAAACATTTCAAATTTTGTCTTCTCAAGCAAATATACCACCTGCACCGTTAGTATTATAATTATTAATTGTTAATTAAATATTAATTAGTATCTTTATTTATAATTTCTATACACACACACACACACACACATATATATATAAATAAATAGTTCACCATATGTTCGATTTGCTTCACTAAGACATTGGTATTCACGTTCTGAGCAAACTTATGAAGCAGCTGAAGCGAGATTATTATCAAAAATGCAATATTATGGAATGGAAGGGAAAACAACAGGTACACCGGGGGACTCGAAAACAATTGTTCGTATTGGTTTAGTCGATTTGGATGGTGATGGAGTCAGAAAAATAAATACTTTGGTGATTGATCAAATTGGCAATGATTTTGTTATCGAAAATGGATCAATACCATCAACAGAAACCTCATCAAATGATCCTTTTTTTTCGGAGTCTGTTGATAATGAGCTTGGTTTTACTCTAATATCACAAACAAATTTATCCGTTAGATCTCATACCGCCGCATTTAATGAAAATTCTCCTGCAAAGAATCTAGTTATGTGTCATGGTTTTGGAGCTGGATTAGGATTTTTTTATCGTAATTATCATGCTCTTAGTCAAGTTCCAGGTTGGAGAATATATAGTATTGATTGGCTGGGAATGGGTAGAAGTTCTAGACCAAAATTTAACGTGAAAGGAAAAACAGTCGATGAAAGTGTTGAAGAAACTGAGAATTTCTTTATAGATTCGCTTGAAAAATGGCGACAAATACATAAAATTGAAAAAATGACATTGTTAGGTCACAGTTTAGGAGGTTATTTAGCTGCCGTATACGCACTGAAATATCCAGAGCATATTGAAAGATTAATAATGGTTTCTCCTGTTGGAGTCCCTGTTAATCCTTATGAAGAATTAAAATCAACAACAACATCAACTACCACCACCACTACATCATCACCACCACCATTATCACCAGGAAATGGTGTACGTCAAATGCCAAAATGGATAGAAAAATTATGGAATGCTAATCTTACACCACAATCTATTCTTAGGTGGACAGGTCCGTTTGGACCAACACTAGTTAATCAATACACCACACGTCGATTTTCTCACCTTGGCGAGATAGATAGGATTGACCTACATGATTATCTTTATCATATTTCTTGTGCGCCAGGTAGTGGTGAATATGCCTTATCAAGAATTCTTGCTCCTGGAGCTTATGCAAGAAAACCATTAATTCATCGATTAAATAAATTGAAAATGCCTACCACTTTTTTATGTAAGTGTTGTTATTAATATTAAATAATAAGAGTTTTTCTTTTAACGACAAAAATGTATTTTTCCATATGCATATAGATGGACAAGACGATTGGATGGATCATCGTGCAGCAGAAGCAGCCGTTAAAACAATGAATGTTCCTACAAAGGTTATAATTATTCCCGGTGCAGGTCATCATATACATCTTGATAATTCTATAGACTTTGATAAGGCCGTTGTAAAAGAAATGTTAGAGTCATCATCGTAACTACGAATGTTCGTTGCCATTTTTTTACATTCAGTTTGATTTTTGATTTTATTGCTATTTGTAATTATTATTTAGGATCTATATATAAGGAGAGTAATAAAAAATAAATTTATTTGGCAAGAATGTAGATCATTTCCACTGGAAGAATTATATTTTGAGCAAGTGACCAAGAAGAAAATTTAAAAAATAATTACATATTTGTCCTTTCTCACACTTGCAGAAATTTTATAAGCTTTTATTATGTCAAGTAAAAGAAAAAAGAAATAATTTTTTTGTTGTTGTTAAGAATGATTCAAATAAATCAAATTCGAAGGCTGTTTGCATTTGTTGTATGCAAAAGGTTAGAGATATAGCCATTGCACAAAATAACATTACTATCAATAAAGCAAGACAATCCTGTTAATTGTGAAAATTTTAAGTCAAATTATGCTGATGAAAAAAGTTCAAGAAATTTTATACCCGAAGACTTAAAAATTATAAAATTTTTCTTCCAGTAAAGTAAGGAAAAAAATTCAAGGATATATTTAATTCCATGACATCTTTATTTTTCAAAAGTAAATTTTTTGGGAATGATATTGTTTAATTTTATATGACCAATGAAGCATTGCCAATCGGCTAGTCGTAGCCGCGACTAGGGATGGGAAATTCAAATTCCCACCATATGCGGACGATTTCTGGGTAGCCTGGCGAGGGATAAATATAAATGCACGAATATATCTGATCACCTGGTCCGTAGATCTTGAGTGAATTATCCGACCGATACCCAAAGACCGATAAGCTTGATAAGGGGGATATCCCTCTTATGTTTTCCCAGGTTGAGGCTCTATCCCTACGAACTGAGGGATAAAGGTGTAATCTTTCGGAAATATTAAACATATGGGGACTTTTTTCAATAGAAATGGATCATGTTGTGAAAAAAGCAATTTTGAGTTAATACCATCACTATAAGTAACTCCTCACATAGAACATTTTTGAATTAGAAACCTACCCACTTTGCATAGTAAAATATCAAGATATTTTTCTTTAAAGTTTCAAAAACAATAGTGAACCCTTTTCACAACATGGTCCATTCCTATTGAAAAGCCCACATATTAGATGTGTTGCACATAATATTCAAATATCTGTAAAAAAAAAGGGTTTATATCAACCAAGATTTTCATTAAAAAAGTAAGGAGATTAAATAAGTTTGCAGTCAATAGAGATAAATGTAGAGAAAAACTACAAGAAATATATGTGGGTTATCTAAAGTAATTAATTTAATGATGTAGATGCAAGTGATGATGGAGGCGATGTTGATATTGATTTGGATAGTCAAATTAAAAACCTTGAGCTGATTAAAGATGTTCCAACTCATTGGAATTCTACTTACCAGGTCATGGATAGATTGCTTATCCAAAAGATTCATTGGAGGTTTACAAAAATGTCTAGTAAAAGATCCAACAAAGGGTGCACATGAAGATGGTAAAAAATTATTATTAAATGAAAATTAATGGTTATTAAAAATTATTAAAATTATTAAAAAATTTGCAGAAGCAACTGAACTGCTTGGTGGCAGTAAATATCTGACTTTATCATTTACTTATCCAATAATTCATAACTCTAAAAGATATTGAAGTTGAACCCAGGATACAGACTGCAAAAATGTTGCATAAAACAATTTGGGATTCTATGAAATCAAAATGGGAAGAACCAAAGGACATTGGATTAATCAGCTCATTTTTAGATCCTCATTTTTAAAATGTTAAATTTCGTTTCTAATGTAAAATTTTAATAATCAAAAAGCAAATAGTAAATTGAGTTATATTTAGAAATTCCAGAAAATGTGAGTCCTTTAGAATGGTGGAAAATGCAAAAAGCAACTTTTACAAAGTTATCAAACTTATCGAGAAAATACCTAGGAATACCATTATCATCTGTTCCCGCTGAACGTGTCTTTTCAACTGCTAGAAATTTAATCATAAATAAAAGAAATCGTTTGAATCTATCAACAATTAAAAATGTAATTTTCTTAAAAGAAAATTTACAAAAACTTCAAATATATCAAAGGAATTGTAAATAAATTCAAACTATTTTTCTTAATATTTATAAATAAAGCCCTTTATCAAATTTTAAAATTAATAAATCGTTAGACATTTTGAAGTGTTGAATTAAGTCGTAATTGCTACAAAGGTAGTTTTTGGTCAACTTGATTATGGCGAGTTCAAGTTAACTTTTCATTTACTCTGCTTGCTTATACCTAGAAAGCTTCGATGAATCTGTAAGCAGGTTTTACAGTAGTGGTTGTATCCGCCGAGTGATATTCACCAATTAATCGGGTGTTGAAAATTTTCACCAAATAGTTGGTGAATAATCGAAAAATTTTATCCACGTAATTAATGTAAATGATATTTTATCACTATTACATTATTTAATGACAGCCAAACGAACATATCAGCTGATTTGGTTTTTTGGGCCTTTTTTCAAACCTTATGTCTTATTGTGTCTCGATGTTAAACACGAGTATTTTAATGTGTAAACTGGTCGGTAGAATGATAATTACCCTAAAAAAAATTATTTGCTCCGCTAAAAAACTAATTTACTATCCATCAACCCGTCAAACCAATGGCTCCACCTCAAAACCAATGGGTTTTTACTGGTATAAAGTATTCATAATGTTATGATCACACCGTACTGAATTTTGGGGATCAAACAAAATCAGCGCATATGACAAAATTGAACCCATTATTATTTGAAAGAATTTTATTTCTTAAAAAAAATATGCAATGTGTGTGTTGAAAATATTTTTCTTGATCTTGATGAATAAAAATTTATTATATTTTTCCTGATGAATAAAAAATTTTTTTTTAAATAAATTTAATATTTAACGGATATTCGGCGGATATTCGGTGAATGACCAATTATCCGGATAATCGACGGATACAACCACTACTTTACAGCACAAATAATAATGAATTACAACATTAACTTTCTGCCTCTACTCCCAAGCAAGGCGTCGAATTATTAATGTTAATTCCCTTATTGATTAATTATCTTTAAAAATTATTTTTGTTCCATTAATAGAAAGAAATAAATAGTAGTTAGTATGTATATATGTAAAAAAAAATGAAAAGGCTATATCACATGTCCGACATACGATTGGGCGGCACCCATTCATTTTATTTATCATACCATTTTAATTGATATGTTAGTGTAGTGCTAGGGTACGTATTTAGAGTCCAGTCACTGCTGAAATCCAGAAAAAAATCTAGCCAACTATTTACGACTTATAAACCTCCAGTCAACTTGCAACACTAGTATACACGTATATAACTTGTATTTAATTAAAAATATCAAATATATAAAATGAAGAAATTTACAAATTTTATGGTCTAAATTACAGTTATCAAATAAATCACGAAAAAATAATTGAATGAATTCAAGTTAGTCTATAATAGATAATTTATTTGATATAAATAACAATACGAGCTTCCATGACTTTATAAACCGGAAGCAAGTAAGGTATACTTGACATGGATCATAACTACTTTTACATGCTGTAATGGAGTCAAAATCTAAGAAGTGTGTGTCTTGTTGAAAAGAATCCCTGCACCTCAAATAAATACTTCCAATGACTTTAGACCCATTCGGTTTAACAATACTGATGACAAAGAAGAATATTTATATATTGCTGATAATAGATATTTTTCTTATTAAACATGTTAATTAGGAATGATCTACTACAAAAAAATTATCATGATAAAAAATATCCAAATTTGAATAGATCTATATACTTTTGTTGTTTGTGTGCGTAAATAATTACCATATAATTATTTACACATTTTTTTAGAAAAATCGGGATTCTTTTTTTAATCGTAAGAAAAATTTTTTTCCTTCAAAAAAAAAAACATTAAAAATAATAATGATAATATTAATAAGCAAAAGGTTGTTTAGAACATGTAGTTCACGTCCATTTTTTAAGATATTTTTTACAATATGCATAATTTTATCAATTAAAATCTCAACAAGAGTGTTTGCTTATCAAGAATTAATGTTTACTGAACCAACAGGATATCAACCATTATATCCCGTAAATGTGGTGGCGTCAACTTACTCAGATGAAACTGTTATTGTTAGATTATCAAATAAATATTCATGCCCAAATGCACCAAATATATTTGCTATTAGAATAATATATCAGAATGGCACAACTAGTGGATTCAATTTGGCGAATTTCACTTTCCCAGAATTAAATTTTTGTCCAATTGATCGAATCGATATTTTTTCATTGCCAGGTAACTAATTATAATTGACAAGCAAAAAAATTTGATGATCTTTGATTTATGAAAAGGAATTTATTTTAAAATTAAAAATTAAAACATTGTAGATGATATGTTATTAGTTAGATATCAACAAATTATTAATGATCCACCTAATTATATACAATATACGGGCCTTGTTGTTTCTATGGATGGGAAAATCATGGATTCGTAAGTTATTTTTACACTCTAGAATCAAAAATATTATTTAAAATAAATAAATATCTATTATATGTCATTTCTATTATAGAGGGGTACAATTAGGATCACCAATTAGCCTTGAAAATATTAATAAATTTCAAACAAGACTTGTCACATCAAAATTTACATCAAATTCAAATGAAATTATACTGTCTGCAATATTTAATCAATCAGTTATTCAATGGATAAAATTAGATTGGGATAGTAAAAGGTATAATAATGCCGTATAAAATCGTTTGAATTTAAATAATATATTTTTAATCAAAATTTTTTTAAATTTAATTTATTTAATAGTCAAAAATTGAATAAAAATTCAGATGGAGAAATCACCCCCACAAATGAAGAACAAATAGATGACCTTGAATTGTTTTCAACAATTGGTGGAGGTTATGGAATACTTTTTTCAACAAGTCTAAAGATTCAATCAACATTTCCCACTAATCCAACTAGTTTTGATAGTTTTACTAAACCTCAATCACTCATTTATTTTTCAAAAATTTTACCAAATCAAATAAAATCTACGAATTCCACACTAGTTTATCATAATGCCATTCCGCAAACAAGACTTGTGATAGGGTCGTGTCAGGCATCTTTAAATGGAAACATAGGGAATAAATGTTCAGTAAATGGTGGAAATTCAGTACTTAAGAAGGATTTTTGGCTTATTATTTCTTTTTATTCCACAGGATCTGTCAAAGAATATAAAGATTTACCAGGATTTCAAGTTGTATATAAGGAATCCTTACCATATCATGTTAAATTTAATCAAAGTTTTGGATTGTATAGTGGGGATTTTTTGATGACAGGAGCAATTAGCGCGACTAATAATATTACTGGAACGATTTATGATGAAAATGGAAATTTTATAAAAGAATGGGGATTGCCGTCGCTTGAAGGATATAATTTTGATATTTTAAAGAATAATACAGTAGTGGCCACTTTACCTGAGCAAGATAATAGTGGAAAATCGTGGTATATTTATACTACAGATGATTTATCTTCATCATTGGTGAAGCATAATGGTAAGGTTGGGAGAAGGGTGGAAAAGGTCATTTTGAATTGAATGGTTTAAAAGTTAAAAAATATTAATATTTGTAGATAACATATACAAGAATTTGAATATTAAATCAACTTTTCCGCCTATAAATTCCACGATACCACTTCGTACAGCATCAATTAATATAACATTTCAAGGACCAGTTGCACTTTCCAGTGGAAACATTAGCATATATCAAAGGATTGGAGGAGGTGGTGGTGGTGGTGGTTATAATTATTATGGTGATCACAAAAACCAAGATCTATTGCGTCAAATATTTGATGGCACTTCAGCTTACTGTAAAACTTCAAAAGATGGATTATTGGTGACTATTGATGTATTTTTAAGCACGTTTAATCAACCACAAAGTGAATACTATGTACAAGTTGATGGGAATTTTGTAAAAGACAAATCATTTGATGAACCACTATTAGGTATTGGAAAAAGAGTTTGGAATTTTAATACTGGAAATCTTGATAATAATGAATTTACAGGTATTTTATCATTATTTATTATTATTATTTTATTTTTAAATAAAAATTAACAAAATAAATAGATACAATTTCTAATAATCATTTGAATTTAAAATATAGAGAGTATAAATATTTTATTGAGTCTTACACCCATTGCAACCTTGGAATTTGAAAGTTTTACTGATAATCAGATAATAGAATACTTTACTAATTTAACTTTAGCATTGTCTGGTTCCATTCCAATTGAAGTTGAAAGGTTTAAAATAAATCCAAAATGGCAATATGATGGAATGAAAGAGCCTAAACAAATATTATTTTCAATGGAAATCTTGTCAACATCAAACCTATCAGAGCCTAACTCCAAACAAGTATTTAATGATTTTGAAACAATGTTGAAATTAAAAAATCAAACTAAATTAATACAATATGGGAGTATAAATTGGTTAGATGAAAATCATGGAGTTGTTATAATTAGTAAGATTTCATGATATTTTTTTTTGTATATATATTCGTGTGCAAGCTATTAATAAAATAATTCAATATATTTCATATATAGGATATATTTGGGAAGAATATAGATATCAAATAGCAGGTTTTATATGTGCTTTATTTATGTTATGTGTATTAGTATTTTTAGCACATAATAGCTATCCACAGGCAAGGGGACTATTTCTTTCTATATAATTATTTAATAATTAAATAATATATTAATAATATATATATGTGCGTTATTAATAGGGAAATAATATGGCATTATTTAAATTTATTTTGATAATGGCAGATTTTACATTAGATATTTTATTTATAATATATAATGGTAAAGATGTACCAAGGTTGTTTTTTCCAAGGTAAAGTTAATTTTCAAGTTAACTTTCAATTTATGCATCATCATCAATAATAATATAGTAATATATATTTTTATTAATATTTAAATTTTATTATTTTAAAAAAAAAAGTATGGTAATAATTTTATCATCATCAGCGGTGAATTTTTTTGTGGCAATGTTTGTTTTTTTAAGAGAATTTTATAGCAATACAAAATTTTATATGTATAGTAAAGACAATAAGTTTATAACGATACTATTTATGATATTTGGATATGTTGATTTAGTTTCTTTAGAATTATTCGATTCTAAATCAGCAAATCAGAAAATTTTTCAGGCTAACTTTACACCAATAGCAAAAAATTTAATTTATATTGGAAGTTTAATTGGTTTGATGATTGAAGATGCAGCTCAATTGACTATTCAGGTAATAATATTGGCATTTACAATTATTTAAATATATATTACATTAATTAATTATAATTATTATTATATATATAGATAATCTATTTAATGAATGTAGTAATATATAAATTTGTACCATTGTTAACTATTACAACGTGTTCATTAATAATATTGACAAACGTTATAGGTAAAACATATGATTGTATTCGTAGTATTAGAAAAAGATCGTGGTATAGACCACAATCCAATCAAGTTGGTGATTATAATAATAATAATAATTCAGGCAAAAATTATTTGGTTGAAGGGCAAGAAGCTGAACAACTGTTTACTAGATGGTGGGAAATTGGTAATGATAATAATAGTTACAATAGTAATATTGGTGGTAGTAATGGAATTAACAAGAATTTTCAAATTAAAGGAATATTAAAGAATAATAATAATAACAATAATGATTGTGTTGTACATGGAGTAAATTTTAACTTTGAAGATTCTGCAGTGGCGACAACAAATTCTCAGATTGATGATGGGGCTGGAACAATGTTCGTTAAACATCAAAATTATAGTAAAATTGATATTAAAGATAAAAATGATGAGGATGAGGATGAGGACAAGGACAAGGAGGGTGAGGATGAGGATAATGAAGACAGGGAGGATGAATATGAGGATAATGAGGATGGGGATGGAGACGAGTATGAGGACGAGTATGAGGACGAGTATGATGATGATGATGATGATGATGATGAGAACGATAATAGTATTATTATAATAAATAAAATTAATGACAATGGTATATAACTAGAAATATTTAATATACTTTATTATAACAGTGACTTTCATCATTGGTGTAACTTAAAATATATAAACTTATATATATATATTTGTGGGCTTTCCATTTACCTAATCTACATAATTTACATAATAATCCAAAATTCAAATTGAGATTTAAAAAATAACAATAATTTTTATTTTTGAAATAAATAAATTAGGAATATGTCATTTTAGATATGCATGATTTTTTTTATTTAATAAAGTTTTTTTTATTTAAAAAAAATTTTTTTTTCTCATTTACAGTAGTCTAAAGAAAAGATCTGATATATATAAAAACACATTAACATCCGATGTGTTCATAAAGAACAAATGTATTATCACAATGGCCATATATTTTAAATCATTAGATATTAATATTACTATATATTCTAACTCTTTATGATATATATATTGCAATTCGCAAACACGCCCCGCCCGATTTTAGCTTCTCCGTGAGGAACAAGAACCAATATAAATTTGTACATATATAAATAGACATAACGTATAAATAGATATTCGTTAGTAGTGAAAGTATAATAACAAATCGTAGCAGCAAAATGTTTAAACCAAGTTATCAAAATATTCTCATTCGAAGATTGTCCTCAAAAGTAACTATCTTCCAAAGAAACTAACTGACCTACAAAATGTCCCTACCGTTGTCCTATATACAATGAATATTATTTTGAATACTGATAAAAACTTGTAAGAAATTAATTATTTTCTATATAATTTATGTATCCGCTGCTATATATTATATATATTAATATATTTTTTTCGATGTCATCCATCATAATGTTATTTTTTTATTAACGTTTGCCGTGTCACGATCTCCTTCCAAAACCCACAAGTCGTGCGACTTTCGTGCAGGTTTCTCGTTGATTGTCTCCTTTGCGTCTAGCCGCGCCTGGTCTTTTCGGTTCTTGGCGCGATCAACGTTTTCACCATATTTAGCAAAAAATGTGTCGTACGGCAAATGTTTTATAAACAAGGGAATCAGATTATACTTTTTCAAAGCAGAAACCCTTCAACTTTAGTATGGTGTACTTTCCACCAATGATAACCACTGGCTCTTATATCGGCCAAAAGATAATCCTACACATCCTCTTATTCAACATTGCCAACAAAGGATGATCCTTATTCTTATCATCCTATAGTTGGCTTGGTCTAAAGACCTCCTAAATTTTGGGCAAATTGTTCCTTTTTCAATGGTATACTGCCTTGACATCTTGTAATTATAATAACAATAATAATAATATTGATTACGCAAAGCAAAATATCAATCGTTCGTTGTTGGCGAGGATCTTATAATTACCCAGCAATGATCTGCTCCACGTTTTGATTCCAATTAAAATATAAACTAAATATATATATCAATACAAGTAAAAAATAGTACCTCTGGTTAGTTATTAACACGTCTTCGCGTTTTGCCATCTTGTAATAAATTGTTTTTCCAAGAAAAAAATCTATCGCGTCAACAAAAAAAATCACGTCAACAAAAAAAAATCTGTGCAACACCAAGTGCCAATAATAAATAATTAATGACGCGTTTGTCGATCAAATCAAACTTCTTTTTTATTTTAATAAAAAAAAAATATCATCAGGAAATGCTAAAAGAAGAATGGTGGTGGTGCAATATTGAAACACGTCGTCATTCTAGTTTCATTTAACCAATAAACTAGACAAAAGAGAACAAGAATTGAGGAACCTCGGCCGGCCAAATGGACCAGCTTGGTCCATAACGGAGTCTTTTTTCCTCTGGAGTACCACTGAATTGTCAAAACAATATGAAGACAATATGACAATTGCACTGAGTACATCAAAAAGCAATTACATAGACCCACGTATTTCTTTTGCGTGGTCTAAAAAGTATGAAATACCAATTGATAAGGTTTTTAACAAAAGCCTTCAGGAGAAATTCCAATGGGCATTAGATGTTGATGCAGATTGATAGGAATTTTTTTTTATTTTCTTGGAATAATTTAGATTTGTGGTAGTAAAGGATTTTATTATATTAATTTTAGATTATAACTATGAAAACTACAAATTTATATACTAAAGTTTAAATAGAATTATCAATTTTAAAATCATTTGTTTTTTGTAAAATTCCAAATTATATTTTTCAATTATTATTATTAATAGATTTTTTTCTCTGTCTTGCTGAATATCCTTTCTAGGAAAACAGCTTTCTATTAGATGTGTATATAAAATAAAATAAATTTTTTTGAATTATAATAACTTATAATCAATTTGTTTATCTTTCACAAAGCTCACTAATATTATATTTACCATAAAATAAAAAAACTACAATCAATAATAAATTATTTATTTTCCACTTCCAATTCTCCTCAAATAATGACATTGTTATTATTAATAAGTGCTGCAAATAAAACAAATAAAATATTAATATACATAAATCAATTTTATATTCTCAAAGAAAAAATGAAATTGTTAATAAATATTAACTATTATGTTTACAATTATTTTTATCTTTGTTATCAGCATTAATGTTATCATCGCCAATCAATGAAACTACTACTACATTAAATAATAATGGAAAATACTTTAACAAAATTAAAATTATTATAATTATTATTAAATTAAAAAAAAAAGTGATTACTGACACCCATAAAGTTGTAATATTGATCAATAAAGTATAATTTGATTATAAAACAAAATTTAAATAATCCTATTTATATTTAATATTAACACTTACTACACATTAATATTGTTTCATTCCCCCTTCCATATTATTAATAGATTGTCATGCTTCATTATTTTCAGATTCTATATTTAATAATAATAAAATTTGATTTAATTTATTAATTTATTAATTTATTAAATTGATGATAATTAATAATATTAAATCCAATATATTAAAATATTTTTCTTTGTAACCTTTTGAGTAGAAACTCCAATTAAATCTTGTGTTTTCATATTGTCTAATAATTATCAATATAAGCAAAAGCTAAACTATTGGTAAAACAATAATGCAAAAAAAATTCTTTGCTTTTAACCCCCCAAAGAAACTCACACAACCCATATATTCTCTGAAAGCTCTCAATGTATTTTAATTTAATCATTACATTCCTAAATATATATAATATATATTAATTGAAAATATAAAAATTGATACAAAAGTAAATATTGTATATTATAGAAAAAACATATTGCTATTACCATTACTGTCTTCAATATACACAATTGTTTTTTTGTGAATCTCCCTAAAACTTATTAACCAACACTTTGTAAAATATACTTTATCAATTATTCAATAGGTGGGATTGGTGTTTATTTGATGTAAAAATGAAATGCCATGTTAATATAAGTATTAAATAGATTTTTCAAAATTAATAGTTCTTTGCCTATTACTATTACCATATATTTTTGTATCTCACTAAGTACTTGATCAAATTGAGTGATCTTAGATTCAAAAGAATTCTATTTTCAAAAATTATTTATAGCAATGTTATTTAATATTGATTTTAAATCACAATTCATTGACATGTTTTGATAATCTAATTATTCTAATTGTTATTATTTATGTAGGAATAAATGTAAAAGAAAAATTTTAATTTATTGTTAAAATAAATGATTTGACATACCTAGCTAAGTGAACAAAACTAAGTATTCATAATAATGTAATTATTTGGACATATATTTCTACTTTTGCTTGCATTTGGACGCGCTAAACAAATTTCTATATAAAGGCAAAATTTGACTTTGAGGGTCAGATTATTTTTGGTTTTATTAACAAATTTTCCTTAAAGCAGATACATATAATAAAGAGGCTATATATTAGATTTGGTGGTGGTTGCTACATAGTGAAGGAGAGTATCAAGCAAGGATGTAAGCTATTCGATTATAAAATTTTTTACTATGTAAATTCGAATTTTACTATCATCTACTATAGAACTGTGGTGGCTATTTAATTCCAGTAATTTTTTTCAATAGAAATAATAAATAACGTTTATATAATATCAATTTTTGGAGAAATTGAAGGTTCTTTCATTGATGATGGTGATGTTGATTTGAAAACCTTTGTTGTATTTTTTGAAATCAGTGACAAATTCTTTTTTAAAAATTTTATTTTTCAAAAATATAAATAAAATACCATTAAAAACAAACGTTTAACTTCATTTTCTATACTTGATAATATCTTGTTTCTTTCTTTGCATTATTTGATGTATTAATTTCCTCTTTACTTTTGCTATTACTTGCATAGGTAATTGACAGTTTAAATAAATACAACAATAGAGGAAATTCTTGCAAGTAAATCAAACCTAATATTATAAATAATAATACTTTAGCTTTAAATAACTCTAATTTTTCCATTATTTTATTATAAAATCCTAAAATTGCTTTCACCGATAAATTGTTGATTTTATTATTATAATAATTGTTATCATCACTGCCATTATTTTTCACCTTTATAAAAAAATTGATTTTTTGAAGTTTATTTGTAAAGGAAAATGAACAAATAATTCGAATTAATATTAATAATATACAGGATTCCCTTCCATTAAATTATTGAAAAAATCTTATATACACGTTATATGAAATTCGACTGCGCCACATAAAATCGTAAACATATATTAATATCCGAACGAATCAATGAAATTCGAACCAATTCGAATCGAATCGAATCACTTAATTTTTGATTCGTTTCATTCAATTCGAATTCGAATCGAATCCGAATTGTACTTTGATTCGATTCGATTAGATTAGAACTGATTCGAACGGATTCGAATTCGGATTGATTTGATTTGATTCGAATATATAATTTGATTCAGTTCGAATTGATTCGAATATATAATTCGATTTGAACTGATTTGATTTGATTCAAACTGACTGGTTCGAATCTATAATAATAACTGATTTGAATCCATGATTTGAATCAAATACACTATATATAATAAATGAAAAATCTTCATTTTAATGTATATTTTATAGTTTTATTTACAAAAATATTTTTTATTTTATATTTATTTATATAGTATAAATATTGTAAAAAAATTTTACTTGGAGCAATAATTGCATCTTGCCTTTCCATCTATGGTTGTAAAATGATTCCGCGCAATGCTTCTTGTTCTTCTTGTTGAAGAAATCGAAGAAGTTGAAGAAGCATCAGTAATATTAATACTTATTATTTTAGATTTAATGAATTGACAACTGTAAATCGTGTTATTTTTTTTACTCATTATTAATAATATAGGTCACACGACCATTAACATTAATATTAAGAAATCCGTTATTATTAAAAATTCGAATAAATATCATACCAAGAAGAATTTTATTATCATTAAACCATTCTTAGACCTCAATCCATTAGTATTCATTAAATTGAGGTACACTAATTGAGATTCACTGTGTAATATAAATTTAAATTATCAAATTAAAAATATAAAAAAATTTTAGGAATCCAGTTTGATTCGAATCAATTCGAATCCTGTTTTTTTGAATTCGAATCGAATTGAATTGAATCACTCTCGATTGGAGCCTTAATGGTATAATGCAGTACATAACCATCTAAAAATTACAATTCTATTTTATATTTTTTTATATATTAATACTGCCTTCAGAAATGTTCAATGCTAATTCAAGGTCCTCTCTCATTAATGTTATTCGTTTAGCATGGGTTGTGCATAAATGCCTGATAATAATGGAGGGAGCAGTTTTTTATTAATGATATTACTAATGAAATCATTATTTTTTACAGATTGAAAATTATCAAATAAACATACCCATTTTCAAACATTTGGACTAGATATGCTTCAGCAGCTAATTTAAAAAAAAAATTACAATATAAATTATTAAGGTGTGCAACCTTTTAAGAAAATCAAAACTAATTAATTTGTTAATCAACTGATATCAAATATCCCAATAAATTATTATATAAATTCACAAACTCATATATATAGAGCAGTGTTGGCAATGACAGTTATTTAACTTTTGAACTGTCAGTTAAATAACTGGTTCAAAAGTTAAATAACCAGTTCA
>CAUDNR010004424.1:1048-15263 GCA_958430865.1 Entrophospora sp. SA101 | reverse complement strand
TCCTTTCTTTCTCTTCCCTTGTCTTTTTTTATTTTATTTATCTTTATCTTTATCTTTCCCCTGTTATCTTTTGTTTCTAACGTTTAAAATCAGCACACAACGCCAGGGTCTGTTATCCCAAAACCCTCGAAATGACAATGTGTCATCTGCTGGTGTTTATTGATCCACAATTCATTGCTTTAATCTGTGCCTATATATATAATTTATGTTCACTTTGTAGGTTTTTTAAAATTGAGATGAGAGAGAATCATTCAAAGAACAAAACATCATCAAAAAGGCAAAAATTGATGAATATTTGCAACATTTTATTTTCATTAGCAACTTAATGTCTTTAAATAATTATGTATTTTTCTATATTTTAGTTGGATAAAAAATATAAACTTACCTTTTTAATCCTTTCCTTGAACACAAACGATACACCTTTGTCACTGCTAATGTGTACATGTTTATCACAATATTCATAATATTTCATAAATAAGTTAAATTGATAAATTGCATCACCCGTGTAATGATAATACTAGATAGGACCATGTAGAAGTGAAAACTTTTTAATGAACCCATTTTTTCACAATAATGTGTGTGTCTATTCAGAATCTCTTGAGATTCACAAAAATAAATGAATAGAGGATCAGAAAAAAAAAAATTTCTTTTTTTCCAATTATATAATTCCTATTATATAATTCCTTACGAATAATAAATCTGATGATGATGATTACAGGTGTCAGATTTAATAAAAACTTTCCTATCGCCTACATGCAAACTCCGTGCAAAACATCAATTCAGCACTATGGAGTTTTCTTCCACAGGTGTAAGAGATTTGAACATGTTGGAAGACTTTGTAAGGTGAGCAAAAATTTCCCTAATCTTTTCCTCAGATCAAAGTTTGGCTGTTACAATATATGCATTGATTGTTGACAAGAATTGATGCTGTGCAATGATTGCATTATATTATTGCCACTCCTATGAATAAAGTTGGTGCCTGCAACGGGTATGAAATTCTGCAACTTAGGTGGGAGGTTACAACTGGGGTTACCGTTTTGTTTGAGGTTGCTCAGCAGCCTTCTCTGGTCAGGTGCTGTGAGAAAAGATTAGGTAGAGTTTGCGTAAGCATCCTTGATGCAATTTTGATAAACTTCAGGGCATCTTTCCCCCTCCCTGGAAATTTAATTGCATCATTGTATCATCGGGCGCGACTCAGATTAGCCTTTGTGCATGAGGAACGACTGTAATGTGCTCAGAGTAGCATTCGTGCATGTACGTCTGTAAAGTGTCTAATGATCCAACGTCGCATATTGAATTGTTTCCCTTCCTTTCTCATCTGTAACAGTTGTATAGCCTTGTCATCTTATTATTCGATGTTAATATTAGTGATGTTTACGAAAAGCAAAGCAATACCAATCGTTTATCAATAAGAATCTCGTAAAATACAAGTTCTGTTTCAACATTTATAAAAAAAAACAATAATTAGTAGTTTACACGGCTCAGTCATGTGATTATATCTTGAGTAATTGTGCTAGTTAGTATTTATGGGAAGTTCAGAACTTGTAATTAATAATTAAATTGAGAGTTATTTTAATGCATTTTTTATTTCAATTATAATTTTTTTAACAATGCAGTACTGTTACATATTAACTTCTATCTAACATGCAACCCCCCGTAATAAATGTTAATATTAATACTCGGTTTAAGCCATAGCACTAGCTTTCCTTAGGAACAATGGGTCTGCTGACATATCACGTGCTTCGCCGTTGACGGTATTTGATGCGAAAATTAGTCCTTTTTAAAAAAATAAGGCTGTAACCATATCAATCTTCCCAAAAAGTTTTCAAACTAATAGCTTGGTCTGTTCTTCAATAAGGCAGACCAGGCGAGTAACTTCTCAACATGGTCTAGAGTTGTTAGTCGAAACTTTTTGAGCTTTGTCGAAACGTTTCGTCATTCAACATTTAGGCATGTCGAAAGTCTAAAGTGATTGATCAGATCAAAAGTCCAAATTGATGTTGAAAGTCTAAATAATGCCAAAATGCCTAAATGTTATATTGAAACAAAATGTCTAAATGTTGTCAAAATGCTTTAAATTAGTCATAATTTATTAATATAAATTCTTACAAATTACTATAAAAATAAAATCTATTCCCTTATAATAATTCGCAAAAAAAAATTACAAACTTTATATATATTTGAAAATTAAATTCGTGTGTCACAGTGAAGTTACATTGTATCAATGATAAAAGATGAAGTATATACAATTAACCAGCTAATTTCAAACAAAAAAAACTCGCATTATTTTATTATTATTAAAAAGTTGGCTCCACTCTCAAATTTACTAATACCAATATTATTGGTGGTGTAAATATTAATAATTAATATTTGGATTTTCGACATTTCAACGGCAAATCAAGTGACCTTGTCGTAATGCCTAAATGTTTGTCGAAACTATACCTTTCGACTAACAACTCTAACATGGTCTTGTATTGCACGCACTGGATTTGATCCAAATATAATTTAATTAATAATAATTGATATTGAAAATAATTTTATTTATACAAAAAAAAAAAAAATAACATAAAATAAAAAAATCTTATAAAAATCTTTAATTAGTTTTTTCAACAATTTTACTATTATTTTTACTATCAGAATTACCATTAACATCATTATCACTGATCTCAGTCACATCTATGTCATCATTTTCACCTGCCAAATCCTCCAAACTTATTCCTTTAGTTTCAGGTACTAAAAATGTAGCCAATAATCCGATAAACATAATTAATGCAGATATTTCAAATAAATGTGGAAGGAAGGCATTTTTTCCACCAATATCTTTCATTTGAAAGAAGCCAATTTGTGCCACTATGGCACCAAATTTTCCAGATGCTGCTGAAATACCAAAAGCTGTTGATCTATATTTTGTTGGAAATACTTCACCTGGTATTATGAATGTTGTAGTATTTGGTCCAAAATTTTGGAAGAACTATATTTTTTTTGAGATAAGAATCATTGTTTTGTTATTATTATTATTATTATTATTTCATGAATCATCAATATATATATATATATATATAATATGTATTTACCTGAGATAAAGTAAAAAGTACAATGAATAAAACTACAGATTTATCAAGTATGGCATGATAACCAAATCCAAGTATGATAAAAAGTATGGTTAACATAGTGAAACCAAGCAATTGTATTGTTTTTCTACCAATTTTATCAACAGTAAAAACGGTAACCCAATAACCAGGTATGGTACCTAATAAGGTTATTACAACGTTTCCAAGAGCAATATTTGCCAATCCAGTGAATTGATCATCAGTCTTACTTGAAAGACCTATAGCATCCAATATAATTGCATTATTCAACCCAAGACCATAAAATGCCACATCCAATGCAAACCAAGACAATGAGGTTCCTAATAAAACTTTTCCATGTTTCCATTGACCGAAATGACTCCAAAATTCACCCCATGTGTAAAAATTTGACGATTTTTTTTCTGATGTTGAGTCAAGTGGATTAATAACTTGTGATTCAGCTACAGTTGTTGTTGCACTAACAGTATTATCATCCTCGGATTTTGGTATGTAAGTAATAACATCTTTTGATGCTTGATCATAATTTCCCTCGATATCAATTGTAAATCTAGGTGTTTCTGGTATAGTCAAACGGTAATAAAGTGCCACAAAGGCAGGAACCGCACCAAGTCCAATAACTATGCGCCAACAATAATCTAGCGCTTGGATGTTTGATTCAATGTAAGATTTGTATCCAAGCAGTGTTATATATGAAATCAATGCTGAAGCAAGAATTCCAAATCCTTGCATGGCAAATACTGCTGCTATCATAGCACCTCTTCTTTTTGTAGTTGCAAATTCACTAGTTATAACTATTTTTATAAATAATAATAATGTGTTTATTAACCAATTATAATTTTTAGAAAGTATAAATCAAAATGTGTCATGAATACAGTACCTGCAGAAAGAGGGTAATCGCCACCAACCCCAATACCTAAAATCACTCTCCAAAATATAATAAGGCCTATAACTGAAACAGCAAAAGAATTGGAAGCAATTGCAGATCCGAAAGTTGCAACAATCATTATTATTAATTCAACTCCATACATCTGATTGATTGATTGATTGATTGGTTGGTTGGTTGGTTGGTTGTAAGTAATAATAACAAGAACAATTAATTGATTTGCTACTAATAATAATAAAGCCTTTCAAATCTGATAGTTCGTTTTACATCTTAAATTTTCTTGAAATTTTCTTCATCCTGACTAATTAAAAAGCCACATAGTATTGTAGAATAAACAGCATTTTTGACCAAAAAACTTTTGATGTAAAACGAACCTTCAAATTTGAGAATAATAATAATAAAAACAAATCCTAACCTTTTTACGACCAAGGACATCAGCCAACCAACCAAATAACAATTGACCAACTAAAGTACCAACAGCGGCACTAATTTTTAACCCTGTATCTAAATTACCAGGCAAAGTAATTGTTCCAAAATAAACATATGCCAACATTGTAGAGACTATGTTTATAGCGAATAAATCATAAGCATCAGTGAAAAATCCTATTCCTGAAACTATGCAAGCTCTAATATGAAACCATCCAAATTTTGCATTATCAATTTCTTTTAATAATATTCTACGTCTTTCTCTTTGAGAAATATTATCAGGAGTGGGATTAGTATTGGTGGTGGCTTGTGACATTATTATGACGTTATTTTATTTATCAGTTGGGATTTTTAAATTTTTTATTTTTATTTTTTAAAGGTAAAAGTAGATTTGATCAACTTATATAATGATTTTTGTCGTGGACATCATCTGCCCTAAGCCGAAATTTACATCATTTCCACGTATGTGAATTTCAAATTCATACAACTACATACAACAGGATTTGCTTATCGAGACGGTTAATTTTGGAAATTTTGGAAATTCTTTGGCATAGTGTAAATTTGATCGCGCAACGTAATACACGGCAAATATCTATACTTTCTTGGCAAAGACCATTTTTATACATTGATGAAGCTGCATTAACCTAATATGATAAAATAATTAAAAATTACGAACGAGCTCATTTTAATTGGAAATCTAAATTACACATCTAAACTCGTTAAGTCGGACGCAGCAATCAATTGTTTAAAGTGTATAAATAAATGTCCGACTTATCCGAGTTTAGACGTGTATATATTAGTATTAGATCAATCTCGAAGTTTTAAGATTTGAAATTTGGAGGCTTTGATTATAAATAATTGATTATCGAGTTTACTTTTGTGGGTTTAAAATTTAAAATTCAAACTCGATTCAATTTCTAACTTTTTTTTAAATGATGGTCTTCGTCCTTCAAATAATTAAGAGGAGTTGTGGAAATAGATCGAGTTCTTAGACAACTGAGAAGATTTTCTCTTTTTTGTTATTTATATTCGGATATTGCTATATAGTTCGAATTTAATTCAAATAAAATATGAATCATCATCATTTCTCAAATAATAATAATAATTGACAAGGATGGAATTTATTGTTTGAGAATTCGACCTTACTTAATATTTAATGCGGTGCAAATTACTCATCTAATTCGGACTATAAAAATAGTAATATGAGTTTTAGGAAATTGATCGATGTCTATCACGGAAAATTTTCTGGAAGAATTGTTTCTCCGCGCGACGAGAGGAAATAATAATTGAAAAACACAATATGCCAAAACCTGTGATTTTCGGGTAAAAAATGAGAATGTCCGAAAATTTGTCGGAAGGTCTGGAAAAATTATATTAGTATTGGTTTATTATATTAATATTATTAATATTGATGATTTTATTTATTTGATAAAATTCAAACTTTATTAATATTTAGCTTTTTTTAGCCTAAATGACTATATATACAATCAGGCAGTCAGGGTTATTACCATAGATGGAAATATTAAATATCGTAATGATTGATGGTATGAAAAATTTAGAAAGAATTCTGATTGGCTAAATTCAATCAGGGATAATACCCTGTAATGATCGACGTTATGAAAAGAAAATTCTATTGGCTAAATTCTGTGCAGATCTTTTTGTATTTTACACATGTTATTTCCTTAATAGAAATATGTTGTATATACTTCTATTTTTTGTAATTTATGATCGCAATTCCAAATTCCGTACGGAATTTCGTTTAATGGATAATTAAATTCGTGTTTCAACAAACTTTGGATGAGATTTCTTTATATGTCCAGCCACTTTGTTGAAACATGGTTATACTGTACGTACTTTTTCATTTAATAAAAATGTATGTATTATATACATGGACAAAAGTTTAAAATAATTAAATATATTATTATTTCATGTTAATATAAATAATGCCATTTTTGACCAATTAATCATAAAATAAAATGAGAATCAATCAACAGTTAATATGTTTTCAAAAACAATGGTATTGACTGTAATAATAAATAAATCAACCGGTTAATTAATGATTCCAAACCTTGCTCATAAAGGTAAAGACAGAAGGTTAATATAAAATTATTTCTTTTGCGAATAATTCGTTTTGTGATAAACATTTTTATAAAATTTAATAATAAACAAATTATTTCGGAAATTAATTGTCCATTTGGTTATAAGAGCGGTTATTGTTTAATTTTTGGTTTTTGTAAAATATGAATGTTTTTGTAAACGAGTTCAAGTGTAAACGTAAAGTATTAAGACTAATTAGCAAAAGTATTACGCGTTAAAGATTATTACTGATTGACCACCTACACAAAGAGCTAACGGTCATTGACCAAAATCGTTTTATTGTTTTATTGTATATTTCGTTGTATTGTGTTAAAGCAACCGTTGCAAACATAAATTCGTAAAATAAATTAATTGACGAGCGTTGAATATAAAAAACTTGCAATTGAATCAACGAGTGTAGCTCAAACTCGGCCATAAACGTTAAATAATTGAGATTGACCAAAAACTACCTCGCACTATTATCATTTAGACGCATACACGACTTTTGTCCATGCAGCGTATATAGACGCGATTGCTATACATGTAATCACATCTATAAATGCATACATTTTTATACATTTTTATGCATGTGAAGTATCAAAATCCTCCAGCTTTTGAGAAATATATATATATAATGATTAACAAAAAAACTACATGACTCCACATTTAAAATTTTGCCTCTATAAATAAGCATGACAAAAAAAAGGGTTATAGTTTCGTTCACATATTATTATTTAATAGACAAATGATTATAGTAAGCTTTCTTTTTCAAGTACTCTTGCCCGCCTATAAAAACCTTGCCATGAAATTTGTTTTGTAAAATAGAGAATCTGGCGATACAATGAAGAAATTTTGTGAAATCTAATATATGGAAATCAATCATTGATAAGCATGCTTAATTGATGATTCGTCTATGAACCAGAGAAATTTATTAAAAAAATATGGGGAAAAATGATCAACAAAAAAAAAAATCAAAAATCATATAATTTAAATTTTTAATATGATTTTTATCATGAATCAATTTAAAGTGTATAATGACAGATTTTATTAATGGACAATATGAAGTTTTATATATATAATTTCATGATATTAAAAATTTTCCGTCTTTATTTTTTCATTGAACTTTAAATTCTAATACAAAAACTTTATAATGAATGAAAAAATAATAATCTTTATATATATGATTTGCAATAAGTTACACGTGACAAAAATCGGAAACAAACCAGTCCTCTCTATTGAAATTTTCCTTAAAAGGAAGATAGAAAATTTTTGAGGAGTTTCTAGAATAAGATAGAAAATTTTTAAATAAATTTATACTTGAAATTAATTCTGAAATGAACAATAATGATAGATAGTTTCAAAAGTAAAGCATAAATACATATTCGCGGAAATTACTATTACTGGTAAAGCCGTGTTTCGACCAAGTAATATAGAATTTTGTATCTTGATTTCAATAAATTAAATAAAGGTTGTGTGGATTCTTTATGTTTTGAATGATCGAATTTTGATTGATAATATTCCTGGCGATTTTTTAAAAGCGAGTTATGTTTAATCTTATTTATTGTTAGATGGTAGTAAATAAGCAATGGCGGTATAAATGGACCTGAAGAATCATCACCATCGACAATTCTGTACTTAGTGTTTACTGGGGATGCTGTATGTAGGTGAACGTAAATTCTTTAAAATGAATGTTAATGTGTGTCAAATGTTTCAAAACGGGTAGGTAATATAATAATGCCTTTTCCAAAGATCGAAAAATTTTTTTTTGTTAAGATATAACAACGTGAGAAGGTTCAAGTCGGTTCCGGAGCATGCCACTAGAAATATTTCTTTGCACGTCTCAAAAGTTTGCTAGAGAAAATTTAAATCACAGTTGGATGGCAAAAATCCAAAAAAAGCTAAAAATATATAATCATACACACATCATAGTAGTTCTAGATTATTAATCTTCAAAGAACTTGTTGGCTTCATTTTTTTATATAAATTAATTGTTGCAGTCTTAGGCTCCAACGGTTTCAGGTTCCAATTAGTTTCTATATTCAAAGATTTATGATTCAATTAATGTTAAAAAGTGAAAATATTTAATTTCAGTCACGTCACGTGTCTGCCATCAACAAAAAAATAATTGTATACTTGCGGTATTTGATATAATAATAAATGTAATTGTTTCTCGGGAATTTTGTTTAGAAGGCACAATATTTTTCAAAAAAAGCATCTTTAGATATTTCTTTTTCCTTGAAGGATACATCTAGTGTCAACACTATCATCAACCAATTAAACTATAAATAACAATAAATTTAGATAAATGTGGCGATTATATCGTTGCAAAGAGGTATACTTTTTCAAATTTGCCTTTTTAATTTTGGCGTAATACGTAATAATTATGTACGTTCTATATGGAAAACAAATTTATCCATTATACTTGATATTAATACACATCTAAACTCGACAAGTCGGTCATTTATTTATATTATAAAGTACTTTAAACAATTGATTGCTGCGTCCGACTTATCAAGTTTAGATGTGTAAAACGAATATGCATGATAATCCAATGTTTTACAAATTTAGCCGATTTATTAAGGTTTAGCCATAACAGTCACCCGTGATGTCACGCGATCAATATCTGATAATATGTAAACAAAAATTTTTTTTGAAAAATCCATATTAAATCGAAGATTTGTTTTTGTGAAAATATCGACTTCGGTTTAATGAGTTCTGGCTACGTTATTCGAATGGTCTTAATATTTTGGGATGCGCTATTTAACCAGAGGTAACCCAAACCATGGATCAAATTATCAATTAGTGTCTTTTATCTGAATGGCAACTCAACCTTCTTTCTCAACGACATATTATTAATATTTAGTTATTAGTGGCGTCGAATTTAATTTATTGTTTGTTTGTTTTTTTTTTGAATGCAATAACAACAAGGACGATGATTATGCGGCATAAACTACTCTGGCGATCACTAACTATCCAAGATTATTTTTTTAGTGTTTATTTTTTCAGCAATTTTACTTGATTATGCAAAATGCCGTCCCCGAAGAACAATATTAATATAAAAGTTTATTGATCATCTCCAAAAAAAACTTATTTATTTTATTTATATACCCTTCCTTACATTTTCTTATTAAAAAAAAAATGGAAGAAATTGAAATAGTGACATCAGAAAATAATAAAAATCCAAACTACAAATGACATAAATGATGATATCATCCCATTAACGAAATGAAGTATAGTCCAAATCGTAAATTTTTAGTAACTCATAGTGAGGAAGATAAACCTTTTGCTGGATGGATAATTAATCTTAAAAAAGGAACAATTCAACAAGATGGCCAAGATAATTATTTCAAATATCCTCATGAAGAGCTCTTGTTAGATGTTTCAGATAATAAATATATACTTGGTTTTGATAGTAAGTAAATATGATTATTTATTATGCAAGCTATATTACTTATAAGCAATAAGTAATAATAACAATTTGTATTATTTAAACTAATTTTATAGACTTGACTTTTCAAAAAAAAAGGAAATAGGTCTTGGTGGACATGGGAACTTCGTTGCAAATAATGATTGTGTAACAACAAGATATGGTTTAAGTAGTGGTTGTATCCGCCGAATGATATTCACCAATTATCCGGTTAATTGGGTATTAATCAGGTGTTGAAAATTTTCAAATAATTGGTACAGAATATAAAAAGTAAAAAATTTTATATTTTATCACTATTACATTATTTAATGACAGCCAAACGAACAAAATTGAACCCATTATTATTTGAAAGAATTGTATTTCTTAAAAAAAAAATATGCAATGTGTGTGTTGAAAATATTTTTCTTGATCTTGATGAATAAAAATCTATTATATTTTTCTGAATAAAAAATTTTTTTTTAAATAAATTTAATATTTAACGGATATTCGGCGGATATTCGGTGAATGACCAATTATCCGGATAATCGACGGATACAACCACTACTTTACAGCACAAATAATAATGAATTACAACATTAACTTTCTGCCTCTACTCCCAAGCAAGGCGTCGAATTATTAATGTTAATTCCCTTATTGATTAATTATCTTTAAAAATTATTTTTGTTCCATTAATAGAAAGAAATAAATAGTAGTTAGTATGTATATATGTAAAAAAAAATGAAAAGGCTATATCACATGTCCGACATACGATTGGGCGGCACCCATTCATTTTATTTATCATACCATTTTAATTGATATGTTAGTGTAGTGCTAGGGTACGTATTTAGAGTCCAGTCACTGCTGAAATCCAGAAAAAAATCTAGCCAACTATTTACGACTTATAAACCTCCAGTCAACTTGCAACACTAGTATACACGTATATAACTTGTATTTAATTAAAAATATCAAATATATAAAATGAAGAAATTTACAAATTTTATGGTCTAAATTACAGTTATCAAATAAATCACGAAAAAATAATTGAATGAATTCAAGTTAGTCTATAATAGATAATTTATTTGATATAAATAACAATACGAGCTTCCATGACTTTATAAACCGGAAGCAAGTAAGGTATACTTGACATGGATCATAACTACTTTTACATGCTGTAATGGAGTCAAAATCTAAGAAGTGTGTGTCTTGTTGAAAAGAATCCCTGCACCTCAAATAAATACTTCCAATGACTTTAGACCCATTCGGTTTAACAATACTGATGACAAAGAAGAATATTTATATATTGCTGATAATAGATATTTTTCTTATTAAACATGTTAATTAGGAATGATCTACTACAAAAAAATTATCATGATAAAAAATATCCAAATTTGAATAGATCTATATACTTTTGTTGTTTGTGTGCGTAAATAATTACCATATAATTATTTACACATTTTTTTAGAAAAATCGGGATTCTTTTTTTAATCGTAAGAAAAATTTTTTTCCTTCAAAAAAAAAAACATTAAAAATAATAATGATAATATTAATAAGCAAAAGGTTGTTTAGAACATGTAGTTCACGTCCATTTTTTAAGATATTTTTTACAATATGCATAATTTTATCAATTAAAATCTCAACAAGAGTGTTTGCTTATCAAGAATTAATGTTTACTGAACCAACAGGATATCAACCATTATATCCCGTAAATGTGGTGGCGTCAACTTACTCAGATGAAACTGTTATTGTTAGATTATCAAATAAATATTCATGCCCAAATGCACCAAATATATTTGCTATTAGAATAATATATCAGAATGGCACAACTAGTGGATTCAATTTGGCGAATTTCACTTTCCCAGAATTAAATTTTTGTCCAATTGATCGAATCGATATTTTTTCATTGCCAGGTAACTAATTATAATTGACAAGCAAAAAAATTTGATGATCTTTGATTTATGAAAAGGAATTTATTTTAAAATTAAAAATTAAAACATTGTAGATGATATGTTATTAGTTAGATATCAACAAATTATTAATGATCCACCTAATTATATACAATATACGGGCCTTGTTGTTTCTATGGATGGGAAAATCATGGATTCGTAAGTTATTTTTACACTCTAGAATCAAAAATATTATTTAAAATAAATAAATATCTATTATATGTCATTTCTATTATAGAGGGGTACAATTAGGATCACCAATTAGCCTTGAAAATATTAATAAATTTCAAACAAGACTTGTCACATCAAAATTTACATCAAATTCAAATGAAATTATACTGTCTGCAATATTTAATCAATCAGTTATTCAATGGATAAAATTAGATTGGGATAGTAAAAGGTATAATAATGCCGTATAAAATCGTTTGAATTTAAATAATATATTTTTAATCAAAATTTTTTTAAATTTAATTTATTTAATAGTCAAAAATTGAATAAAAATTCAGATGGAGAAATCACCCCCACAAATGAAGAACAAATAGATGACCTTGAATTGTTTTCAACAATTGGTGGAGGTTATGGAATACTTTTTTCAACAAGTCTAAAGATTCAATCAACATTTCCCACTAATCCAACTAGTTTTGATAGTTTTACTAAACCTCAATCACTCATTTATTTTTCAAAAATTTTACCAAATCAAATAAAATCTACGAATTCCACACTAGTTTATCATAATGCCATTCCGCAAACAAGACTTGTGATAGGGTCGTGTCAGGCATCTTTAAATGGAAACATAGGGAATAAATGTTCAGTAAATGGTGGAAATTCAGTACTTAAGAAGGATTTTTGGCTTATTATTTCTTTTTATTCCACAGGATCTGTCAAAGAATATAAAGATTTACCAGGATTTCAAGTTGTATATAAGGAATCCTTACCATATCATGTTAAATTTAATCAAAGTTTTGGATTGTATAGTGGGGATTTTTTGATGACAGGAGCAATTAGCGCGACTAATAATATTACTGGAACGATTTATGATGAAAATGGAAATTTTATAAAAGAATGGGGATTGCCGTCGCTTGAAGGATATAATTTTGATATTTTAAAGAATAATACAGTAGTGGCCACTTTACCTGAGCAAGATAATAGTGGAAAATCGTGGTATATTTATACTACAGATGATTTATCTTCATCATTGGTGAAGCATAATGGTAAGGTTGGGAGAAGGGTGGAAAAGGTCATTTTGAATTGAATGGTTTAAAAGTTAAAAAATATTAATATTTGTAGATAACATATACAAGAATTTGAATATTAAATCAACTTTTCCGCCTATAAATTCCACGATACCACTTCGTACAGCATCAATTAATATAACATTTCAAGGACCAGTTGCACTTTCCAGTGGAAACATTAGCATATATCAAAGGATTGGAGGAGGTGGTGGTGGTGGTGGTTATAATTATTATGGTGATCACAAAAACCAAGATCTATTGCGTCAAATATTTGATGGCACTTCAGCTTACTGTAAAACTTCAAAAGATGGATTATTGGTGACTATTGATGTATTTTTAAGCACGTTTAATCAACCACAAAGTGAATACTATGTACAAGTTGATGGGAATTTTGTAAAAGACAAATCATTTGATGAACCACTATTAGGTATTGGAAAAAGAGTTTGGAATTTTAATACTGGAAATCTTGATAATAATGAATTTACAGGTATTTTATCATTATTTATTATTATTATTTTATTTTTAAATAAAAATTAACAAAATAAATAGATACAATTTCTAATAATCATTTGAATTTAAAATATAGAGAGTATAAATATTTTATTGAGTCTTACACCCATTGCAACCTTGGAATTTGAAAGTTTTACTGATAATCAGATAATAGAATACTTTACTAATTTAACTTTAGCATTGTCTGGTTCCATTCCAATTGAAGTTGAAAGGTTTAAAATAAATCCAAAATGGCAATATGATGGAATGAAAGAGCCTAAACAAATATTATTTTCAATGGAAATCTTGTCAACATCAAACCTATCAGAGCCTAACTCCAAACAAGTATTTAATGATTTTGAAACAATGTTGAAATTAAAAAATCAAACTAAATTAATACAATATGGGAGTATAAATTGGTTAGATGAAAATCATGGAGTTGTTATAATTAGTAAGATTTCATGATATTTTTTTTTGTATATATATTCGTGTGCAAGCTATTAATAAAATAATTCAATATATTTCATATATAGGATATATTTGGGAAGAATATAGATATCAAATAGCAGGTTTTATATGTGCTTTATTTATGTTATGTGTATTAGTATTTTTAGCACATAATAGCTATCCACAGGCAAGGGGACTATTTCTTTCTATATAATTATTTAATA
>CAUDNR010004423.1:111094-152543 GCA_958430865.1 Entrophospora sp. SA101 | reverse complement strand
AGCAAATCTTTCTCTATTAAATATTCTCCCAGGCAACAGCTATGATAAAATACATAATTCACTTCTCGGTAATAAGCATTTTGGTAATAATGTTCAATATAAAGGATCTTCGGAATACATTCAAGTTTGGCAATTGCCAAACAACAAATTTTTATTTGATATAATTGATTCAAATTACGCCAAAGACAAAGAATTTGAGGTTATTTTACAATATGATGATGTGACATCAGTCAAGAAAGAGGTTAATATGATTGATGAGAACCAATATTCATTTAATATTGATTTTGAGGAATTTGTTGGAGTTGATAAAAATTTATTGATTAAAATAACTGATAAAAATGGTACAATTATAAAAGAATTTAACTATTTCCAAACAAATGAAAGAATCTTGGATGGTGGTAGTGAAGAAGAAGAAGAACCTATTATGAGTGATTATGATTATTACGATGAGAAATTCTTGAAAAATGATGGATTTGATGATGATGAATTTGATAATGATGATGACAGTGGTATTAGCTTTGCCATTAGTACAATTTATCAACGAACCAATAAGATTGTGAATCATGCAGTAGAAGATATTTCTTTAGTGATGGCACGTGTTAAAGCCGTTGCTGAAAAAGTGTTTAAAAAATCTCATGATTATTTTTCCGGGAAATTCAGCTTCTGGTTACCAGTTTTCTACGAAAAGGTTAAATGTTTTGTGAAGGAGATGTTGGATTTCTAAGTAAAAGTGTTGTTGACTAGTGTGTATTTGGAGTAAGAAATTTGATCAGTATGTATGTTGATGGTGCATTAAGTCATTTTTTCATATTGAATATTTTATACAAATTACTGGATTATTATTATTTTTAATGTGTATTAGTCATTATTATTATTACAATATTTATTAATTAATATTAGTATTAGTCTTAATAAGTTTCATAATAACTATCTTATTGATGATAATAATTTCAATTTCTCAGCACCACAACTGTAATGTGGCGTATACTTATTTTTATAATTCAAATATCCTCCATATAAAAGTAATTAGCCTAAAGGTATAGAGGCATTTTATTCTTTGATTTCATTAGTAGTATGTTCTGAGTTCTATCTAGAAAATTTACAAAGACATTAAAATTTATTCCAACAAAACCGGCAACATTTAATTCCATAAACAATAAAAATGACAATGATGACAAAAAAAAATTACCTATCAAATGCACCCTAATATCATTGTCCTATATATATGCAAGTTGAGTAGCATGACATCAAAACCCTCTTATTATAAAAGGTTTGTAGTGAGGGGCCTTATGAGTAAAAAAACTTGCTTTTAAATTTCCCAATCAAAGTTTAAAGAAAGTATAGTATTATTAGAGAACTAAAGCAATAGAATTGTTTAATTATTATTTATAAACTAAATTTTGGTTTTTATTTACTTTGTGAGCCTGATCCAATGTGAAAGTCCTTCTACAAATTTAAATAGCCCACTGTGTTTATTAGTTTCTTCAAAAAGTAAAAAATTACATCATAATATGTTACAAATGCCATGAATGACCCAAAAATTCAGAAGGACTTTATAATAAATAGTATTTTATAAATGTACATTCAAACCTCATTATAACGAATTTAGAACTAGTACAAATTTCGAAAGCAGCTGCAGAAATATCCAATCAAATACATCATTTTGCAGATACTTTCTAAATTTGTACTAGTTATAAATTCGTTATAATGAGGTTTGAAATCAGATAAAAAAGAAACAAAGTTGTAATTTACTTTTCAAGTTATTGGAAATAGTCCAACATCTACCTATCAATTTGGAAGTAGCATCAAGTTGTGAAGACCCTTCAATATGATGTTTCTTAAAAATTTAACAATATCTTTGACAGAATCTATAATTTCTTTTGCCCAAGGTAAATCTATAATTTTTTTAATAATAAGATTCACTCCATGTGCAAAGTAATATGAATTAATTAAAAATTAGTAATTCTAATAATCATGTTAATAAAATCATTTATAAAAAATACCTATAAAAAATAATTTTGTTAAATTTATTATTAAGAATCTTAAGGGCCTTTTTCATGTTGGCCACATTATCAGTCAAAACTGCAACAACTTATCTTGTCCAACTTCGTTAATTACTTTTAATTTTTCGGAGATATATTCAGCAGTGTGTGATGGTTCTTTGGTTTCTAATGCTTTCCAAAATAGTGGTTTTGGTAAAGTAACCACGAAATTAACAATTTATTTATTACAGTTGTTTGTCTATCATTTGTTATACATACATATTTTGATTTTTCAATTTGATTATTATTATTTTCAGTAATTTCATTATATTTATCATTTAACAATTTGATAGCGAGTGTTTTTCTGGATTGGTAATTTGTAAGAAAGATGTAGTTTTTGATAAAATAGTGATTTTTCTACAATTGATAGGGGAGACCACTACCAAAAATTGCTAAAGATAAATAATTGTCTAATTCTTCTTTTCTTTAATTGAACATTTATAAACAAATCCTTTCATGACTTTTTGTTACTTTTTTCATGAGCATTATCAAAATCTTTCCTTTTAGCTTTATTTTTTTTTTTAACAAAATTTTCAATTCATTTGGTGCGTCATTACAAGAAAGTAAATGTTTAATCATGCGAAGAGATTGTCCATCAAAAGTATGTTGACAATATAAAAGTTATTCCACTCTCGTATAAAGGAAAATATTAAAGATTTTATTTCACTATAAAGTCTTTGTATATTGTAGGTTCAAATAGCTGATGAAAAATAATCAAATCGGAACTCAAACACTCCAAATTCATACATACGGTTTGACAAACTCCTCAATTTAAAAAAAAAATGATGGAAGAGAAAGTCTTGAACCATTGTAAAGGATCCAAACAGCATCCTTATTGGAAGTAAAGCATCGGAAAATATTGTTGGGAACTTAAAGGACAAAAAACCTATTAAACATGCGTTGAGAGCAACTTTTTGTAAAACTTTCATTTTATTAATTAAAAGTCAATTCATATTAATATGAAAATTAAAAAATTAAAAAAAAAATTAAATTGGAAAATGTTTCAAATGAAAAAACATTATTTAAGTTATAATATATTACAGCCGGATTTCTTCTGAGCATGTTCTCTTGCTTGTCGAGCGGCTTCATCCTTTAATCTTTTTATTTCTGCTTCTGTTGCTCTTTTATGTTCTTCCGCTGCCCTTCTTTGTTGTTCCTTTTCTTCTCGAAATTTTCTATCTGCTTCATCCAATTTTATTTTGATCTCTCTTTGCATTTCTTCATTTAAATTTTTCATTTTAATTTCCGCTTCTTCTCTTTGTCTTGCCATTTCTTCTTCTTGTCTTGCCACTCTCTCTTGTTGTGCCTTCAAATCTTCTTCAATCTCACCTACAAGTTTTTCTAATACTTCTTTTTCAGTCATATAACTTCCAATTCTTTCATTTAACTGGTCTAAATTTTCTGGTCTGTAAACTTCTTTACAAGCATTTAAATGCAATAGAACTCTTTTTCTTGATTCATCTCTGATTATTTTGTTGGTTTCTTTAGCACGACCAACTAATGGTGGATTATCTATATGTATAACCTTTTTACATGCTTTGATTACTGCTGAAAGATCTTTGTTTTCATTGATAATTTGTCGCTTATCATTTTCACACTCGTCGGCATCTTCAAATTCAGGAAAATTGGTTCGCACAATGGTAGTATACTTGACAACATTATTGTCAAAAATAATGGTTCTTAATAAACCATAAGCATCCACTTCTTCTTTGGTAAATCTACCACTTGTAACAAATAGTATTTGACTTAACCCATTTTCGATGGAATGAGAAGCATCTGCCAGTTTATAAAGGACTTCTTGTTGGGTTAATTTTGTATCACCAAGACCAACTGTATCGATGAGTCTAAACGACATCCCATCAATTAAAAATTCTCGAACATTGGCATCTCTAGTTTCACTGGTAGAACCCGAACTTTCTTTAAATTCTTTTGTACCGCTTATTACGTTCGCTACGGTGGATTTTCCGCTTCCTGTTCTACCAATTAATAATATTGTTCGACTTTGCATTTTTGATTTTTTACGCAAAAAAATAATTTGTAAATGAGTAAAAAGTAATCAATCGCTACATTTATATCCCTCGTTATCATTAATATCAATAATTGCTGTTATCCATTTTTATGTTAAAATGGTACGATAACAAATGAAAACGATTTTTCCATGTTACGCATTAATATTAACTATTTATGTCGCGAAAATCAATACAAATTAAGAAATAATAGAATATTTACTAACGATATATAGAAATACTGGGCTCATTTAAATTTCCAAAAACTGTAATAATAATAATGAGATGAAAATACTTACTATTTATTATTAAATAAAATTTTTTTCAAAAAACAAGGATATTTATTGACTGTAATGATCTTTATTGTAAATAATAGATGAACACTTACGTCCTCCAAACTATTATCAAACCGGTTAAATCATAGATTGGTCTTGCCAAAACAACAGCAGCAAAGATAATCAAGAAATTTATGTTAAAATGGTACAGTAACAATTTATGTTGGCATTAACTATATATTTATGTTGCGAAAATCTTTACAAATTAAGAAATAATAGAATATTTACTGTAATAGAATACAATAATTTGCTCATTTTAAATTTCCAAAAACTGTAATAATAACAATGATGATGATGGAAATACTTACTATTTATTATTAAATAAAATGAAAAACAATATTTTTTCAAATACAATGAATGGTATTTATTGACTGTAATGATCTTTATTGTAAATAATAAATAAACACTTACGTACTACAAACTATTAACAAACCGGTTAAATCATAGATTGGTCTTACCAAAACAACAACAACAAAGATAATCAAGAAATATTTGAATTGGTTCAGTTGATTCTTGTCAGTTTAAACTTTTTTCTTCAAATTGTATGGTGCAGTACTTATAAAAAATTGATAGCAAATTTTGGTTTTTTTTAAATTAAGGAAGGACATTTATAAAAAATTATAGTAACCCAATTATTATTTTTTTTTTTTGGTTATTCTTCGCGATCAGTAATCTCAGCCGGCTAAGTCGACTTGCTTAAAATGATCTATTTTTCTACATGTATACATACATACATTATCTAAAATTTATATACCATAATGACGACGAAGTTGCTCGCCGGCTTTGTGTTTTTATTCTCAAATTAAAATGTATTTATTATTATTATTCATGAAATTATAAAAATTAAAACCATTTAAATACACAAGCTAAACTATCTAGAGTTTCACCGACTAGTTGAAAAATACCGCATTTTTTCTCGACATGTTCTCTTGACTTTTGAGCGATTTGGTATTTTAAATTTTTTATTTCTTCTTGTGTTGCTCTTTTTTGTACTTCTATCGCCCTTCTTTGTTCTTCCATTTCTCTTTGAAATCTTCTATCTGCTTCATCTAATCGTCTTATGATTTCTCTTTGCATTCCTTCATCTAAATTTTTCATCTTAACTTTTCTTTGTCTTGACATTTCTTCTTGTTGTCTTGCAATTTTCTCTTGTTGTATCCTCAAATCTTCTTCCATCCTACCTACAAGTTTTTCTAACATTTCTTTTTCAGTCATATAATTTCCGATTCTTTCGTTTAACTGATCCAAATTTTCTGGTCTATAAACTTCTCTACAAGCACTTAAATGTAATAAAATTCTTTTTCTTGATTCGTTCCTGGTTGTTCTGTTGGTCTCTTTAGCACGACCGATCAATGGTGGATTATCTAGATGTAGAACCTTTCTACATGCTCTAATTACTGCTGCAATATCTTCATTTTCATTAATCATTTTTCTTTTATCATTTTCACACTTGTTAACATCTTCAAATTCGGGAAAATTAGTTCGTACAATGGTAGTATACTTGATAACATTATCGTCAAAAATGACGGATCTTAACAAGTTGTAAGATTCCACTTCTTCTTTGGTGAATCTTCCGCTTGTAACAAATAATATTTGATTTAACCCGTTTTTGATGGAATGAGCGGCTTCTGCCAATTTATAAAGAACTTGTTGTGTAGTTAGTTTTGTATCGCCAAGACCGACTGTATCAATGAGTTTAAATGATTCTCCATCAATTAAAAATTCTCGAATATTAACATTCCTGGTTTCGCTAGTAGAACCTGAGCTTTCTTTAAATCCTTCAGTGTTGCTGATTACATTTGCTAACGCGGATTTCCCATTTCCTGTCCTGCCAATTAATAATATTGTTCGCATTTTTGATTTTTGATTCTTGCGCAAAAAAACAATTTGCAAATGAATAAGTCATATTTATATATCTCGTTATCGATAACATCGATCATTACGTCTATTTTTATGTTTAAATGGCACAGTAACGGATAAAGATTTTTAATTTCTCCATATTTGATTAACGTTGGCGTTTTTTCATATATGAAGATCACTAATTAAAGAAACAATAAAAAAGAGTCGATGCTTCAGGAAAACCGGTTATATACATTTACTATGATTGGTACATATTCGCTCGCAGTAAACTAATTACAAAAAAAGATTCTTTGGAAAATGAAATCAAACATACACTCTCTAGGCAAAAGTTTCAGCCACCACAAATCAAATAATTCCGAAAAAACGTACATTAAAAATTATGCAGTAGAATTTAAGGTTACTGTCAAGTCTAGGAAAATAACAATCAAAAAAAATAAAAATTCGTTTTTTTAAAAATGATTTAATCCTACGTTGTCCATTAATTAAAGGCTTAGATACAGGAACACGAGAATAATATTTAAATCATGTAAAATTCTTCTACTAGTTTTAGTTGAAGCCTGTGAACCTGTAATTGCATTGAATTGGTCTTTTATTTGCTTGGCAGATTTACTATTTTCTTTTTTTTTTCAACTCATTCTTGTGATCAGCATCTGAAAGTTTAGCACGTCCCGCTTCTTGGTAACTCTTCATCACTATCTCTCTCCTTACAATTGTTCTTGCAAAGCCAAATGTTTTAGAAATATGTGAAATGGTATTACTGCCTTTGTAAAGTCCAATTATTTGTCCATGTTCAGATTCTTTTTCAATTTTATTAATTTTTTAAAAAAATAAACAGCAAAAAAACGTAAAAATATGAAAAACTCAAGATATCACATGCCGGAATTTCAGGTGTAGTTATTATATAAGTTTTTGGGCCAAATTCTTTGTTTTTTTGTATTTTCCTAGGCATCACAGAAACTTTAAATAACATTGAGAACGTTAGCTACAATTTGGCATATATATCTTTTTATGATGTACATTTATGCGGGGTTATTAGACCGAAACTTTTGTCCAGGGAGCATAAATTATTTAAAATTTATATATTGTAATGATGACGAAGTTTCTCGCCGATTTTATTCTTAAAATATGTTTTTTATTATACATGAAATTATAAAAATTAAAACCCAAAGAAATTATCTATAGCTTCACCAATTCGTTGGAGAAAACCTTTTGACTTGACATGTTCTCTTGCTTGTCGAGCGATTTCATCCTTTAATCTTTCTACTTCTGCTTCTGTTGCTCTTTTTTGTTCTTCCGCCGCCCTTCTTTGTTCTTCCATTTCTTTTTGAAATTTTCTATCTGCTTCGTCTAGTTGCCTTAGGATTTCTTTTTGCATTTCTTCATTTAAATTTTTCATTTTAATTTCCGCTTCTTCTCTTTGTCTTGACATTTCTTCTTCTTGTCTTTCCATTCTCTCTTGTTGTACCTTCAAATCTTCCTCCATGCTACTTACAATTTTTTCTAACATTTCTTTTTCAGTCATATAATTTCCAATCCTTTCGTTTAACTGATCTAAATTTTCTGGTCTATAAACTTCTTTACAAGTACTTAAATGTAATAAAATTCTTTTTCTTGATTCGTTCCTGGTTATTCTGTTGGTTTCTTTAGCACGACCGATCAATGGTGGATTATCTACATGAATAACCTTTCTACATGCTTTAATTACTCCTGCGAGTTTTTCATTTTCATTAATCATTAGTTCTTTATCATTTTCACACTTCTCGACATCTTCAAATTCAGGGAAAGTAGTTCGTACAATGGTAGTATACTTGACAACATCATTGTTAAAGATGATGGATCTTAATAAGTCATAAGATTCCACTTCTTCTTTGGTGAATCTTCCGCTTGTAACAAATAGTATTTGGTTTAACCCATTTTTGATGGAATGAGCGGCTTCTGCCAATTTATAAAGAACTTGTTGTGTAGTTAGTTTTGTATCGCCAAGACCGACTGTATCAATGAGTTTAAATAACACCCCATCAATTAAAACTTCCTGAATATTAGCACTTCTAGTTTGACTAATAGAACCTGCACTTTCTTTAAATATTTCACTATCGCTAATTACGTTTGCTAATGCGGATTTTCCATTTCCTGTTCTACCAATTAGCAATATCGTCCTTCTTTCGTATTTTTTTTTCCCCATTTTTATGATTTTATGATTTTATGTATAATTCAAAAAATTTCTCTTTTTATTTATATATCTCGTTATTTAATGTCGATCACTGTAGCCATTTTTATGTTAAAATGGTACTCTTAATTTATCCCCATCTGATTATTTTTAAACTGGGTCCGGCGAACGAGTTAGTTCCTGTTTTGACGCTAAGAGATTATCATGATAGCTTAATAAACTCGTTTTAACTATGAAAACAATAAAATCATTATCATCATATCTGCTAAATTCAATGGTACTATATAATTTATTGTTTCCTAAATTGGAAAAAACTAATAAGCCTTTTTATTTATTTATTATTTTTTGGTGTTACAGAAAAGATTTATGCACCCCGTAGATATTTCCATAATAATAATACAAAATTCGGAGTTTCGTATGCGTAATAGTGGCATCAAGCCTCGTGCGCCATTATTTACTATATACGCATTTGGCCAACACTGGTTACACTAATTGGAACTTTTCGATGTGACAAATATTTTTTAACATTTAACAGTATTAGGGATGTTAATCGATCCTTAACCGTCAGTCCTATACTGGGACCAGAGTCTCCCTTTCACACCCTAAATTTTCCATTAATATTCTTTAGAGAGAGGATACTTTTTTTTTTTTAAAAAAAAGAATAATCAAAATGCTAATTATTCAGTCTCAAAATAATTTTTAATGTCTGTCTGTCCAGGGTGATTTCAGACATCGTTTGTGTTGCTTCCATGTTCCACGTACACGGAGTCTTTTCAATAGAAAGAGAGGGATCCAACCTATTCTAAAAACGATTCTATATATAACCACACCCACTTTACATGATAAAACTTTGATTTTGCAGATCTTTTTCGATTTTCTCAATGTTGGATCTCTCTTTCTATCGGAAGGACTCCACATTTGTCCTGTTTTAAAAAAATGGAAGATACTCTGTAGAGCAAAAGGTCAAAAGGTAAATAGTCTATGAAATTTATAAAAGTGTGGACAATGGAATGAATAAATCGAAGCCTAGTAGTATTGGTAGAACTGTTGAGGATATTTTATACGAATTTGCAGATATGAAGCATAAGTTATACTTGCATGTTGTTAGTTTTCGCAGTCTTCGGTATAGCATAGGGTTTCTATTCGTAATACACTCAATCTTTAATTCCAATTAAAAAATCTATTCGAATTATTCGTTTTATTTAAATTACTAGTTTATTCATTTTATAAAATATAGGTCTTATTTCTTTAACAAGATAATATAAACAATAATTACATTTATAATCTATAATACTACTATAATTGCTAGTACTATGACTTAAGGAAAATGTCGACTACTACTATTTATTATTATCACCACATTCAAGGACTAAGGAAAAATAGATTGATAAAGAAAATTTTTTTAACTGGATTGGATTATTCGAATTATTATTATTAATTTTATTATTATCGTCCATTTTATTCTAATTGCTAGTTTTATTCGAATAGAAGCACTAGTGTAGCACCATCAGTAAATGCATTGTAAATAGCTTGGCACATTCTTTTACTGTTGATTTAAAGGATAGTCAAGCCAAACCCATGAACTTTTTTATCATGATGAAATAGACTAATTGAAATCCATCAACATCAGGAATGAACTAGTATTAATTCATATGCAACAGTACACTCTGTTATACGCAAATGGTTAATTTTCGGTCACCTTAACAGTACAAACAGTACACATGGAATCCGAGAAAATTTAGAAGTTGATTGGGAGTTGATTATGACATTAAAGAAGATTTTACTGTTGGTATTATTAGTGCAATTACTCTACTATGATTTTTATCAATCATACTAACTTTTGTTCATTCATTTATACGAATTGGAATTATCAAGAAACAAAGCATGTGATTTGATGATTTTATTATTTCCCCAATTCAATAATTATCATCAACAATAATTTTGGTAATATACATGTACTATAGATAGTATAGCAATTTAATGAAAATGAGATCAAATTTATAACGTATAAAAAACCCCAGCAAAGGTAAAGGTCCAAGGTTTTCAAATGAACCATAAATCATAATTCAAACTATACCTCTTTTCCTAACCTCCATTTAAAGTTCCTTCTAATGGTTCGGTTTTCAGTTCAGTTCAGTTTGGTTAGCAACCAATTAAATTTCATGTTTTCATTGTTCCAAATGGAATTTCGATAGTTGTTCAGCACACTACTTGACAACAAAGAAAATAGAAATTAACGATTACATTATATTGTATTTTGAGTCATCTATAAGGCATGAAGCTTGAAATTCTGTATACTAGTACAAATAATTCAATAATATTAATTATATAGTCAATAGTAAAACCCCTCGGACTCTATCACGTCTTTTTTTAGTAATTTGTAACTTTAGTCATCTGACTTTATTTGCCCAATCATAATATAAGGATTTCTATGTAGGTGTTGTTTGTGTTTAAAATTTATACTTATTAGATTATCATCGTTAACCAATTCTGAGAATTCTGCTGCTGCTATTGCGCGTGCTTTATTACTACCACACTGGGATTATTCAGAGACAGTTGGATGTTGAAGAATATGTACCAGATGATGATGTTATTTCTCAACAAAAAAACCTTGATAAAACAAATCCTTTCATGGATATGAAAAACACAATTTCGAAACTGGAATGTATTATACAATCTCAAATAATTGATGAAGCAGAAAAGACGCATATATAGACAAGAATTGTGTTCAAATATTTGCAACAAAAATGGCTCAATAAACAAATTGCCAAAACTCGAGTTGATCTTGACACCATTCCACAACATTGCCACAGCTACAAAGACCCAGGGTCGGCAAGTTGATTAGTCCATTGCCAAAACTCGGGTTGATCTTGACACCACTCTACAACACTGTCGCAGCTACAAAGACCCAGGGTCGGCAAGTTGACTAGTCCATTGCCAAAACTCGGGTTGATCTTGACACCATTCTACAACACTGTCTCAGCTACAAAGACCCAGGGTCGGCAAGTTGACTAGTTCATTGCCATTTAAAAAATACTAAATATGGTTAAAGTGTTGCGCGTGGACCAATGGATCACCAATGGACCACACATTTGCCAACCCTGTATCAAGATGACCCCTACACCACTTACTCCAACAAATTTATTGGATTGCACATAGTAAAAGTAGATCTCATTTTTAGATGCAAGCGTGAAGCTTCAGGAAAAGAAAAGAAATCTGATTCAGTAGATCTAAAATTTGAAGCTTTAGAATCAGATTCAGATCCATGTTCATATGAAACACCAATATTTGAATTTGAATTTTATATTGTACTTTATCTTATTCACTATTAATATTATTGGTATTCGTGTTGTAATCTTGACTAATTACAAAATATAACAATAAATGAATAATTAATTCTAGCAAAGAAAAGCACCTTTATTTTTTTATTTGATTTAATGAATAATTGGGCAAGTAGAGAATTCCCAAAATCCAAGAATTTATTATTTGCCCTCATATCTTAAATCAGAACTTTTAATAATGATTCGTTAAATCGAGGTCTGCTAAACTGAGATTCATCATAATATAATATCAAACATATTAATATGTCGCGATAATAATGATTACATTATAGTTTGGTAATTCCAAATCAGTATTTTAATTTAGCAATTAATTTAATCAAAATTAATTTAATCTTCATATTTATTGAACATGACACCACAAGGTCACTACTGATATAATGTGATCATAGACATCCATTAAACTATTTGATGATACTCTTTTTGTGCTTATTTTTATCTAGACACCAATAAAATTTCAATGCAGATCATAAAAAAATACACCTCCAATCATTCTGCGTGACAAATCTTTCGACCATTGACAATTAATTTTTTATAAATCGATCAATTGGTCATGCGTGCGTGCGCATATGTATTTATTTATAATAATTAGGAGTGATAAATGGCATTTTTACAATTCGAGCCTTTTGTAATTGATTACGAACTTTGACTTGAAGTTCGGTATTGGATTTGTGAAACCCTGATTTTACATATCCCATTGCAATATTCTTCTTGAGGGATGGTGATGGTCCACCACTTGTAACTTTACCTAGAGATAGAGAATTTTTTCATAAATGAATAAACTAATAAATTAAATAAATAATTATAATAAATGTGGATATTTTTTTGATTATACCAATTTTTACTTCTTCCATATTAAAAATCTCAGCGTTTTCTATATATGTATATATAAGTATAATTAATTCATGTAAATTGTTGTTTTTACTTAATAATTTAAATTTTACCTCTTGCTGGTGCACCTTCAACTATGAGGCCAACCCGACGACGAGTTACTCCATTTTTAATGTGATTAAGGATATGATTTGCACCCAAGAATCCGCCTTCTTGTCTTCTGCGTTTTCCTAATATAAGTTAAAAATAATTAATTCGACAATAATTTTACTCTCAAATAACAATAATAATAATAGTACCAATTGTCCATGTTAAACCAGCTTCAACAGGTGATGTTGTATCATCAAGATCATGACCATATAAACAAAGTCCTGCTTCTAAACGTAAACTGTCACGAGAACCTAATCCAGCCAATTGTACAAAAGAATTCTCCAATAATGTATTTGCTAATTTAACTGCTTCAGTTGAAGGGACAGCGATCTTCAAAATAATTTTTTAATATTATTAATATTTGTGTATATATGGATATAACACTATGGATAACTGTTATTATATATGTGTGTGTGTGTGTGTGTGTGTGTACCTCAAACCCATCTTCTCCTGTATATCCAGAGCGGGTCACGTGACAATCCGCTCCATTTATTTTTAAAGTACGCGCCGTCATAAATTTAAAATCATTTAAATTTGCTTCAGTCAAATTCTGAAGAACATTTGATGATTTGGGACCTTTTTTTAAGTAAAAAAAAACTCTCAAGACTTTAGAAAATATTCATATCCAATTAATTAAAGAGCAAACATTCATAATGATACCTTGTAAAGCCAATAACGCATGATCATTAATAACCTCTAATGATACATCTCCACCTTGATTTTGAAATTTCCCCAATTCATTTCTGATATGTGCTAAATCTTTTTGTGCACAACCAGCATTTGATACAATGTAGATGTGATCATGCTTCTTACAAATCACTGTATCGTCAATGATACCACCTTGTTCATTGGTAAAAACTGATAATGTTGAAGTGTCGAGTGGCAATTCTTTGAGATCTGCCACAACTAATTTTTCAATAAATGTTACAGAATCTTTACCTAAGATTCTGTCAAATAAATAAATGTTTCCTTTTCGATTTAGATTCGAGTATATATGTGTATGCGTTCTTTGGAGGTGAAAATGTAAATTGATTACCTCATTTGAAGCATGTGAGATACATCAAATAATGAAGCGTCTGCGCGCGTGTGCAGATGTGAAGCTAATATACCCATATTTGAGTATAAAACTGGCATTGACCAACCAGCAAAAGGAACCTTTTTGATCAAAAAATTAAAGATATTATTTTATTTGTGAGAGTGAAAAATAAAAACTACACAGTTTTTTACTTGCCATTTTTCCGCCTTTTTCGACATGGAAATCATATAACGGAGTTTTTTTCAATTCCTAATATTATATATATATATATATATATATATATACGTATGTATTAATAACGCTAATAATGAAGATTTAATAAATTTAACAAAGAGAAATGTCATGTTAAATACCACTTTTTCATTTTTAAAACTAACAGTTCTTTTACCTCTTCATTTGTAGACGAAGTGAAACTTTGTTTTTTAATCAATGATTGTAATGAAAAAACTCCTCGATTTTTGTCGAATTTGGGAATCAAATTTCTACTATTACGAGTGCAGAAGAGATAATGACAATTATTAGTTAAAGATGAAGAAATGGTTTTCATTTTTTTAAAAAATTTTTGAAATCTAAATTTTTTGTGCAGTGTGGCACAATAGGTGTTCATGGTATGATGTTAACCAAATATGGGATCTATTGCTGATATTTTCCATATATGGTTAACATATTCCGACCTGTTTTATAAATAAAATAAAGCTATTTTTAAACATTACTTCATCAGATATGATTTTAGTTGAAATTTTTCTAATCCCACTATATGTGGCTGCACACTGAATTTCATAAAATGTTCATCTAATTTTAATGATTTGCGAATTATTGTTAGGAATTTGAACGATTGATGATTATGATTATGAATGTAAGGAAGGTATAGGTATAATGTCATTTATTTCGAATTGAATTATTGATGAAATATTATTATCAAAAATTTGAACAATTGAAATTGAAGTGATGGGGGTAAAAGTGCAACATTATCAATTCTTTCATCACTTGAACTTGACATTCTCGCGAAAATTTTTTTTAAGGAACGTGAAAATTTTTTGTTGAAAGCTCGCACTTTTGAATTGGGCAATTGGCAGACAGTGTATACCCGCAATGCACGGACCAGAAAGTCCTGAAAAAGTCTTAAGCTTTTTTTAAACGTGAAATGTTTGGAATATTTCGAGGTAGCTTTTTGGTCAACTTCAATTATTTTACGTTGTATGGCAGAATTTGAGTTAACTTTTTAGCTACACTCGTCGATTAATTGGAAGCTTTTATACTAATATACAATGCACTTCAATTAATTTATTTATCCTGCTTACTTGTACCTAGAAGACTTTGGTGAATCTGCGAGCATACAATTTATGGTTTATGGTACAAATAACAACGAATTATATATAATAAAAGCAACAAAGGCTCCCGCAGAATTTTTATTTCATTTTTGCTTTTCTTTGGTCGATTAAAGTCGGACGTATGTTTACAACAATTACTTTAACACAATACAATATGTAATAACGATAATATTTAGCTCTTTGTATAGATTGTTCATCAGTAATAATTGTTAGCGATACTTTTGCCAATTGGTATTATTAACACCTCACATTTACACTTAAACAATTAAACCCATTTATAAAAATTTAAACAAAAATGTTTATGCGTAACAAAACCAAAAATCAAACCTTTGCTTTATACCAAAGAAAATAACTCAAAACCACATCATTCTGATAACTATTAAGCCCTACTATTTAATTTCCGACCACAAAAATGTTTTATTAAACAAAAAAAAAAGAATTAATTGTATGTTATGTATAAATATATATTTTCTATGTTTATTTATGTATATTTGTTATTATAAATAAATTGGTAAATGGATGGATGGGTGGATGAATGAAGAATTCAATAAAAGTTTAGTTGTAGTTGATAAATTTTGACAATTTTTAAATCATCCGTTATACACGGACTTTTTAGTACTCCAGTTCCATGCTTGCACCATACTGATTAATTAGTATATAATGGTCTCATCATCACATTAATTTTTAAAAAGTCATTTTAAATAAATATCAGAGATATTAGAAGATGCTTGTTCATTTAAATGTTTTTCAAGCCTGACTGCTTTAATTTTTCCATTTCCTTTTTTTTTTAGAGAAATATTAAATATTAAATATAATACATAATGTGTAAATATATTATTTATTTTATGATTTAATAAATTTGTTTTACGTTTTAATTTAAACAGGACCGTCGATAATCCGCCTTCTAGTTCTTCGTCCACACTTTCAAATTCTTCATCCCTCCACCTTCTAGTCCTTCGTTTACAATTTCATAATCATCTTTTCAAGAATTATTGTTAGTCAATTTACAGGAAGGGCAAAGGTTACAAATGTGAGGAGAAATAAAAAGTTCGTCATTGTGATCGGGGATAATTCCATTAACACTTGAATCGTTTTGAGAATATTGACAATGTTGAGATAGATTATAATCTCTGAGGTCAACACGCGAAATTGGAGACGCTTGATATTAAAATTTTTGAAAATTTACTATATAAAAACACCTACTGCGCGATTCATTTTTTAACTGTAACTTTAATAGTAATTTAACCATTAAATGCATACGGAAATTCGTGTGTCCTCTCGTATGTACTATCTGCCAAAATTTGCTTTAATATAGTAAAAACCTGTTCACAAAGATCAATAGAACTCAATAAGTAATTAATATTTTGCAAATCTCACAGTCATGACAAAGTTCGAGTCATCATCTATTCAATTAGAGAGTTATTGTTTAAAAATGATCAATAGGAGTGGATTTCTATTCTTTCAAAAATCACATGTGGAATTGGAGGCTATAGACGTTGAGCACCATAGAATAGTTGCTGTTGGGTTAATATAAACACACGTCAATCTCATGAATATCGGCTACAATGAAGGAGCTGATTACGAGCGGAAGAAAAAGTTAAACTAGGAGAGGTGCTTTTGAGAAGTATCTGTTTTTTTTTATAATGATATTTTGTTAATTGTTATTTTTTAATAGACTAATTAATTCTTTGATATCTTCAATATCACAATTATTTGAAATAGCTCTCTTTAGGTCTTGGGTTGGAAGGCGGAAAAACTTGGGCAAAGAAGAATAATTTTTATTTATTTACATTTGTGACAAAATTAGATTCGATTTTTAATTGGATCATGTAGTATATATAATAATAATAACATTACTATTACAATAATCTATATTTTATTTTATTTGGGTTTATATTATATATATATATATATTTAATAATAAAAAGAACTCTTATTTTATTTGTTTCATTTTTGATTTTTTAAATTTTTTTATTGAATTTATTGAATCAAACAAATCCATTGTTGATTCAACCAAGAAAAAAAAAAAATTACATTTAACCATTATAATTTATCATATTTTCATTATAAAAAAAAAAAAAAAATGAATGATTTACAAATCGGAACAAGCAGAACCAGTAATGGAATTATTGGTTTACCTTCTTCAACTGGAATGGAAGGTTTTTAATCGTACAAATTATTTATATTTATATTCATATAGTGCATAAATATATATTTATATATCAATCATCAATCTATTATTTTGCAAGTAGGAGGTTTATCACCTACAATGATTTCAGCTATCAATAATTTATCGATTGATGAAAATTCAAGTAGTGAAGAAGAAGAAGAAGAAGAAGAAGTTATAGAAGAATCAGTTGATGATGATGATGTGATGATGGATGATGGGTCACAAATGTATAGGAGGAATTCTGTAAGTAATTAATTATCAATTACTAAATTACCACACACCGCCATCACCACACCACCACCATTACTTTAACTATTAGTCAATTTTAATGCCACACCACTAATAAATAATGAATAACAAATAAAAAATGTAATCCTTTTTAAAAAGAGGAATTATAATCGATATTCTAGAACATCAACATTTAACAATGACAATTACGATGAATCAAATATAAATTTATCACAACCAGTTGCACCAGAGGAACCTTTAAGAGCGATAGTGATTAATAGACCTACTGCTCAAATGATTGAAACATATAGATTACCAAAACCAAAAGATCAAATGTCAGAACAAGAAATAAATAATTTAATTATGAGGTATGAAAGAAGGGAAAAAGTAAAGTTTATATTTGTTCATTAGTTGATAGATTGATTGATTGATTTAGAGATTATATTAATTGACGTTATTATTATTAACTAACAACATTATTATTTGTTAAAGTCCTGTTCCACAAGGTCAAAAGGTTTTATGTAAAATAACTCGTAAAAGAGATAAATTTGGTAAATTTTATCCATTATATGAACTGTTTATTGAAGAACGAGACAACAATGGCGAACAGATAAGAACATTTCTTATGTCAGCTAGAAAGAAAAAGAAAAGTAAAAGCTCACATTATATCATTACCACTGAAAAATTAACAAGCTCTAGCACACCTAAAACCATTGTGGGAAGAGTTAGGTGAGAAGTGGTTATTTAATTATTATTATGGTATTCTGATGAAATTTAATTATTTGCTATTAATGCAATATCATTTTTTTTTTTCATTTTGTTTTGATAGATCTAATTTTTTAGGAACAGCTTTTGTTATATATTCACATGGTAAAAATCCATTTAAGCATGAACCAGATTCGACGGACTTACCACTTAGAGAAGAATTAGGATCTGTAGTTTATGTATGTATATATATCTATATTTATATTATATATTATCATCACTGTTAAAATAAAATCTTTATTAATTTTGGTGGATTAGGATCCTAATATACTTGGATTTAAAGGTCCACGTAAAATGACAATTTTATTAATAGGAATGATGATAAGTGGTGAAAGACCTGAATTTCGTCCCAAAGAAGTATTTTATATATTCACATTTACATTCATTGCCATCAATTAATCAATCAATTAGTGATTAATGGTGTTGTATTGTTTTAGGAATCAGAAACATTAATCGGTAAATTTCGTAATGGTGATAAACGAGATATATTAGTTTTACATAATAAATCACCACAATGGAATGAAGGTATGATATCTTATTGGGGAATGGGAAAGATAATTCTTTTTTTAAAAGGATAAAAATTATTGTTTTAATTTAGAAGTAATGAATGTTATATTAATATCAATTTATTATTTAAATATTTTCACGTGATAGATACAAGATCATATGTGCTAAATTTTAGTGGTAGAGTAACTCTGGCATCTGTAAAGAATTTTCAAATTGTACATGATAACGATTGTAAGTAGTATTTATTATATACAAACCAATTCAATATATCAATCAATAATAATAATAACCTTTTTTTTTTTTTTACAAGTGGATTATATTATAATGCAATTTGGTCGTGTATCAGAGGACTCATTTACAATGGATTTTATGTACCCAATGTGTCCCATTCAAGCTTTCGCAATTGCTTTAACAAGTTTCGATGCTAAACTTGCATGTGAATAAATAATATAATGTATCAATAATTTTTTTTTTTTTTAGAAAATTAAAGACTTATTATTTATTCATAAACAAATATTTGAAGTGGTAATCGTGTTAATAAAATTCCCAAAAATTTTCTTTACCAAAACCATAAAAAAGCAAAGCAAGCAAAAAAAAAAATACCAAGATTATTTTACTTATTTACTTTATTTATTTATTAAATTTGATCCTAATGAAATAATTACATTACATTATACATTATATAAAAACTATATAAAATATATAAAAATTATAAATTCCCTGTGAACTATTGCTTGAATTGTGTTACAGTACAAAAAAATAATCATTGACCACCACGAAGACGGAGAACAAGGTGAAGAGTTGACTCCTTTTGGATGTTATAGTCTGATAAGGTTCTACCATCTTCCAATTGTTTACCGGCGAAAATCAAACGTTGCTGGTCTGGTGGGATACCTTCTTTATCTTGAATTTTTTGTTTCACATTATCGATGGTATCAGTTGACTCGACTTCTAAAGTGATTGTTTTACCGGTCAAGGTTTTGACAAAAATTTGCATACCACCACGAAGACGAAGTACAAGATGGAGAGTTGATTCCTTTTGAATGTTATAGTCAGACAAAGTTCTGCCATCTTCCAATTGTTTACCGGCGAAGATGAGACGTTGCTGATCTGGTGGGATACCCTCTTTATCTTGAATTTTTTGTTTAACATTGTCAATGGTATCGGTTGATTCGACTTCCAAAGTGATAGTTTTACCGGTCAAGGTTTTGACGAAGATTTGCATACCACCACGAAGACGAAGGACAAGATGAAGTGTTGATTCTTTTTGGATGTTGTAGTCGGATAAGGTTCTGCCATCTTCCAATTGTTTACCGGCAAAGATGAGACGTTGCTGGTCTGGTGGGATACCTTCTTTATCTTGGATTTTTTGTTTTACATTGTCAATGGTGTCGGTTGATTCTACTTCCAAGGTGATGGTTTTACCGGTCAAAGTTTTGACAAAAATTTGCATACCACCACGAAGACGAAGGACAAGATGAAGTGTTGATTCTTTTTGGATGTTATAGTCGGACAAGGTTCTGCCGTCTTCCAATTGTTTACCGGCGAAAATGAGACGTTGCTGATCTGGTGGGATACCTTCTTTATCTTGAATTTTTTGTTTAACATTATCAATGGTATCGGTTGATTCGACTTCCAAGGTGATTGTTTTACCGGTCAAGGTTTTGACGAAGATTTGCATACCACCACGAAGACGAAGGACAAGATGAAGTGTTGATTCTTTTTGGATGTTATAATCTGACAAGGTTCTGCCATCTTCTAATTGTTTACCGGCGAAAATGAGACGTTGCTGATCTGGTGGGATACCCTCTTTATCTTGGATTTTTTGTTTAACATTGTCAATGGTGTCGGTTGATTCTACTTCCAAGGTGATGGTTTTACCGGTAAGGGTTTTGACAAAAATTTGCATACCACCACGAAGACGAAGGACAAGATGAAGTGTTGATTCTTTTTGGATGTTGTAGTCGGACAAAGTTCTACCGTCTTCCAATTGTTTACCAGCGAAAATCAAACGTTGCTGGTCTGGTGGGATACCTTCTTTATCTTGGATTTTTTGTTTTACATTGTCGATGGTGTCGGTTGATTCTACTTCCAAGGTGATGGTTTTACCGGTAAGGGTTTTGACGAAGATTTGCATACCACCACGAAGACGAAGGACAAGATGAAGTGTTGATTCTTTTTGGATATTGTAGTCGGACAAGGTTCTACCATCTTCTAATTGTTTACCAGCGAAAATAAGACGTTGCTGGTCTGGTGGGATACCTTCTTTATCTTGGATTTTTTGTTTTACATTATCAATAGTGTCAGATGACTCGACATCTAAAGTGATGGTTTTTCCGGTAAGTGTTTTAACAAAGATTTGCATGTTTATTAAATTTTTTAATGGTGGTTTGAATTATTTTTCTGTAACCTTGACGCTTATTAATAATACTAAGAAAATAAAGTTTTGACTTATTAATATTTATTAATAATATACAAGGATATTATTATATGTATTATTTGAAGAATAAAAATAAAATTATTTACTTTGAAAAATTTAAATTTTAATATATAAAATTTAATGAATATAATTTGTATGTAATTTTTTTTTTAAGAGGAAAAAAAAAGATTTGAAGAGAAAGGGAGAGAAAAGAATTTCAGGAGCCTATTTATACTAATCACCAAGGAATTCCAAGAAAAAATGTTGTGTAAGCAAGTATGACTAATATGACTAATTTAACTATTTTATTTATTTATTATATAGTAATATAATAAAAAAACTACGTATTATAACAAGCATATTCTAGATTGTACATGAGTTTTCTTTTTTAATATATAACAAATAAGTTAGTATAAAAATAATTTGAATGTAAACAATAATACTTTTTTCTCCTTTTTAGGAAATACCAATTAAATACGGGGCATCACCAGACCGCCACACATGATAATAATAATAAGGACGAAAACCGAAAACCCATTTAAAAATTCGTTATTATTATAACAAAAAACTACTATGGTATTTTGTGAATTTTGTGAAGCAAAATTATATTAATTCGTTGAGGTTTGATTATACATGACCGATAATAATCATGCATCTCGCTCGATTTAGCAGATTTTGGGTTTAACGAATAAAAAATTTCTGTCTATAATAATAATAATAATTATTATTATCATTATTTAAAAATATATAAGAGAGAGGGATTATGGCACCTCGAACCAAACAAAAATGAGTCAACACCACTATCATATGGAATCCTTTTTTTGATTGATAAATTTTGAGATCTTTAAATTACAACCGATGCAGATCCTTTTAAAGTTACACAAAAACGCAATAAGCTCTTTTTCTGTTGCAATTACAATTACAATCGTACGATTAACAATAAAAAAAAAACGAAACGAACTATTTATCACGCGATCAAATTTTTATCAGCCACAAACTTTAATTCTATTTACCCCTTTTTGTTCACCAAATTTGACACAATTCTAGAAAATCAGGATGCTATTATTTCTTTTTTGGTCATTACGCCTGGTGATCTCCTGCCCACATTTTTTGTATTGATAAAAAAGTTGTATGAAAGCTTCCATATAAAGGCAATAATTGAAATAAAAAAGTAATGATGTTTTTGAATAACTATAATTTCGTATATAGAGCCTCTATCAATATGAAAGAAGATTCATTAGAAAGCTACAATAGCACAGTTTGTTTCGGAATTTCTATTTTACATATTAATGATCAACTGATGTATGATTAAAATTTGAATTGATTTATTAAAACGAAGTATTGTAAAAAGACAATCAGAAAATGAATTTGAAGATGATAATGATCAAACAAACCAATGCCCACTAGTATAGAAGCTACAAAAATGCGCTCGAATATTAATACATACAACAAAAAAAATTTAGAAATTTTCAAGTAGAAAAGGTAACTATAGATTAAAGGGTGAAATTTCTTGTAAAAATTTCAAGAGTATAAACGAAAATTGAAAGATTATTACATTAATATTAATATTAATATATAAAATGAATTTTATTTTTAGATATTAATATGGTTCAAGATTTTAGGGGGTTGACTCTATAAAAGATACAAAGTTGACTTCTCAATGTGAAAATGCCATTAATTCATTTTATTGTATGCAACATTCCATTTCATACTATTTCCAAAGCCTTATTTACGATTGAATATATGGATGGACAGATTATTCTAGCAAATCATTATGGAAACTTTGACATTGATATAATTAAAGCATTGACTAAAGGTAGTTGTTCACCAGAGCCATTGGACGATTTGACTAAAGTAAAAGCTCTTGATGTAAGTAAAACCACTTGACGTAATTAAACCATTTGACGTAAGTAAAAATGCTTAAACACTTGATACAAGCGGCAATAATGATAATGATATTATGTAAAAATGTGTGTTCTGGGAATGAATAAAGAATTATCATATCATTGTCTGTATATTGCAATGATGCAAGAAGAATAATTATCATGGAAATTTACAAATGTTATAATTTGAATTAGAAATTTTTACTTTATTTTTTTTCGTGTATTTTCTTTCAAAATAAAAATGCCTCTTCCCTTTTACAAATTAAAGCCATTCTTTTTATTACCACATTTCATAAATCAAATTGTCTTTACATACAGTACATATGAGCTGTATTAAATTGATGTTTTTTCGAATTTTTGACTTTGAAGTTAAATACACGTAATAGTAATACGCAATAATATTAATAATGTTTTGAGCTGTCTGAATTTGAAGCAACATAAGTTGATCAATATTGGTGCTTTACATAGCACATAAGACAGGTTTTAGTACATATTTTTGTAAGTTTTAATTTCGTTTTCTATTTTTATCACTTTTAAATCTTCAAAGAATGCCAAAATGCTTTTATTGTTGAATCACGATAAATCAATCACTAGGGGTTTGGTGACGAAGGAAGTTGTTCTTTAATTTATACGAAAAAATTGTTTGTTACACGTCACTCTCCGCAAAGAAAAAGGAAATAATGTAACCGTTACTCTCAAAAAGATCTCCAACAATTAACATTCATTAAAACACCAAGTCGAATTTTATATTTTATACTTTTACACAATGTCACATAATAAATTATTATCATCATTATCACAAGAAAGAAAAGGATTTGTATATAAAATTGATAATGAAATGTATAATAACACAATGGTTAATTCTGATGAAGGAAGTATAAAAGATTATTTTTTTTCATTAGTCAAGAAAAACAAAGAGCTTTCTGAAAATGAAAAAGAATTTTGTAAGGAAAATTTTATTTATTGGTTTGAATTAGGAAATGCAAGAGATAAATCAGGCAAACCTAAAGAATGTAACAAGTGTAAATTGACAAGATACTCTGATAGGTTCTGTGAAGGTTGTATTAATTTACAATTAAAGAGTCTTTTCACCACTTGGACATCTGGGAATAACATAGTTGACAACTTTATTCAACAATGTCAAATGAAATCTTCTCTGCCACAATATATTTTAGAATGGATACCTTTTGAGCAATTTAAAAAAGTAACAAAGCTGACTGAAGGTGGATTTAGTTCAATTTATACTGCTACGTGGACAAGAGGAGGTATTAATGATTATGACGAAAATAAAAAGGAATTTAGTTATTTAGGAATGGAAAATGTAGTATTAAAAAGTTTAAATGATTCAAGTAATCCAGGAAAGGCTTTTTTGATGAGGTTGGTAGTTGTCATTTAAAACAAAATAAACAATGTATAATACTAATTGATTTTTATATTTAATTACAGGCAATGAATTATTGTAAAATTAGAGCACCACTGATTGTTTCACAGATAATGGGAATTATGCATTTTTTTACCTTATGGAAATTTAAGGAGTAATTTACAAAAAAAACTATTTAAATTTAACATTAAAAATAGAATTATAATAATTTATCATTTATGTGATGCATTACATCAGATAGGTTGGAAAGATTTAATCCATTGTGATTTATATAGCGGTAATATATTATTGCAAGGAGATAATTGTTTTATTACAGATTTGGGATTATGTGATCCAGTTGATGAAAAGTCATCAGGCAAAGTCTATGGAATTGTAGCATATGTTGCACCTGAAGTATTTAAAGGCAAAAAGAAACAGATATCTATAGTGTTGAGATGTTAATGTGGGAAATATTTGCATGTCATCCACCATTTGATGATAGAGCTCACAATCATTGTCTAATTTTGATATATGTGCAGAAGGTTTACGACCACCAATATTGCCTGGAATGCCTGAAGATTATGCACAAATGATGCAGAGGTGTTGGGATGTGGATCCATCAAAAAGATCAATTAGTAGAGAGCTTGGGACTTTGCTGAAAACAAACATATGGAAATTGTTAAAATAATAATGGTAACATGTTATTGAAGTGTGCCGAAAACGATGGTGCTTTCACATTAAAGGCTGATAATAATTCTCCAGAGACTTTATTCATGTCATTTTCGGCTCTAAGTAAGCAAAAAATTTATTTGCTAACTTTCAGAAAATAAATTATTTAATAAATTAATTGTTTATTTATTTATTTTATATGCAAATGATAAACTTAGTGAATATGAATTGAAATTTATGGACATTGATCAAGAGAATTTAAGTATTCCAGAAACAGTATATGATGCAATAGTAAGTTTACCATCTGCCAAGTTTCAAAAAGTGTGTCATGACATGACGGTTACTGGCAAAACTGGTAATTTATATAACATTGTTGTTTTTTTGAAATATATTGCTATGATTGTTATTATTGTTATTATAGTTAATTAATATTAGATTATTTTTCTTAAAAAATTGTAATTGACAGTTATGAAATTAGATTCATTACAGATGTGAACTTGGTAATGGCAGCATAAAATTGAAATCAACTTCCTCCCATAGATAAAGTGATTATTTTTTTAATGATTTTTAAAATATTTATTTGTCTGAAGAAACAACGAAATTATTAATATATTAGATGAATTTTACTAAAGATTTCCCATTATCTGAGCAGGTTAGATTATGTTTATCTGAAGAGATACCATTGCTTGTAGGATATACCATAAATTCTACAAGTAGTTTTCTTTGATATTATCTTGCACCAAAGATTAATGAATAATAATAAATAAATAGATGAGTAAGTTAGTAATTTTTAATAAAAAAATTATTAGATTTTATGAATGTACTTTAAATATGAAATAATAAGATAATAAATTTGCATTTGAAAATAACGCATTTTATTTTTTATTTATTTATTTAAAAATTATATATGCATAATAATATTTACAAGAAGGAGAAAGATATATGAATATATATATATATATATATAGAAAAATAAATGCAAATAATAAATTCTAAGAAAATTAATAATAATAATAATAATTAACCTTCCATGCTTCCACAATATAATTAATAAATTATTATTGTGGAAATAATCCATGTACTTGAAGTCTATATAAACAAGTAAATCTTGGGTTCTCATGATTATTCAAAACCTTCATCATTATAGCTTGAATGCGTTTATTGTTGACTCTTGAAATAGATTTTGGCAAATGGAATATTTGCAATGGTTTGCCCATTAAATCATATTGATATTGGCCTAAAAATATACTGAAATCCTTAATTTTAAAAAATTTTCTCTTGAGTGATTTAAAATTGTTTTTGTTTTCATCATCATCATTGTTATTGCTGCTGCTGTTACTACTGCTGTCATTATTATGATTATCATTATGAATATGATGAATGTTATGATTGTGGATTTTATCATGAGTATGATTATTAACACCATTATCACCATCATTATTAATATTAATGTTATCATCATTCGAAACAACATTTTCTTTTTTTCTTTTAACATCTTCTTCATTGTCTGAAGGTAATCCCCACAATTCAAAATCTTTAGGAACAGAACTGATTGGATCAATTGAAACATTTTTGCCAATATGATGTAGTGCCAATTGAGTGAAAACAATATTTCTAGATAATTTTATGGCAATTTGACCTTTTGTACCATTGAAACACCAACACTCACCAACATTGGTATTTGGTTTTAACACTACATCTGGTTCACGACTTTTTATAATATTTTGATGTGTTAAATAACCCCATAGTTTCTGGTGCATTTTTCTTGGCCATTCTTCATAAACTCTTGATGTTAGTTGACTTATAATTTGTGCACCACTTGTAAATAAAGCATAATCAGTACTTGACCCATGAACAATCTTTGTTAACTTATCTTCTAATTCCTAATATTTAATTGATTAATTAATTGATCAATTAATGATATTAATATTAATAAAATTATTATTATCACTTTTAAATATAATATACCTCAGATATTTGTGTTCTAACTAAACCAATAAGATCATTGGGTTTATTATTATTGTTGGCTAAATTGTGAGTTCTTTTTGAAATCTCTTTCTCGGCATACTTTATAACTTGTTCTTTTACCTTGTCACGAAGTTGAACATTATTTAATGACCTTTTGTGTTGATGATGACCAGTAGTAAACTGTTGATAATAATAATTTGCACCAAATTCATTAAAAAAAATTATAATCAACACTATTATAACAAATAGATTTGTTTTTGTTCCTAAACTTTTTAAATACGAATAATCAATATTGTAAATAAAATTTTTTATATAATCTTGAAATTTATGATGTGTCTCCGTATAAGATTGTTCTCCTCCAATTAATTCAATGGTGTCATTGTTTCCATTCTTATCACCATCGCCATCGCCATCGCCATTGTTATTATTGTATGTGTAATTGTCACTAACCGTGCTACCAAAATAACTACAACCACTTTCACTATTACTTATCTGGTTAATACTAATATTACTATAATTGATTTCATTATTATTAAGCTCACTACAAACGCTACTGCTGCTACCTACACCACAAATATCACTATCATTGTCATTATAATAATCGTTATCATCAGCAGTTATTAGTGTTGAAATTCGCGAATCAATAAAATTATTGTTGTTGTTGTTGTTGTTATGTTGATAATGATCATTACTAAATTCCAACGAATCTATTTGATTATTGCTGCTGTTGTTGTTATCATCAATAATTGTCTTAATTAGTAATTGCATTGTATCCACTTTTTTTGTAACTTCTATTCCAGCAGCCGTTAATTGATCTTTATAATTTGTAAATAAATTTTTTTTCATTTTATAATACATAACTTCTTGTAAAGCATCGAAATTATTAACCAGCCAGAATTCTTGTGACTGGCTATTGTAAAGTTTTTGCCTGATTTCTAGTACGGTTAATTCCGCACCAAGTAATTTTTGAGCATCTTGTTGTATACGCGATACAGCTAATAGAAAAGCATCATCTAGTTCTGCTAAAGTTGGAAATACCGGATATAACCAACGTCTTGGACTTGTTTTGCTACGAGTAATGGGTGACATTATTGTTCTTATTTTTTTATTTTATTTGAACGATTTAAATCTTTTTAATGGAATAAAACCACGTGAAAGAAATTATATAAATTAGATCCAAAATCCGCTGTGTAACAGGATTAGTTCACTGAACTTCTACATATTTAGTATAAAAAAAGGAGTCATTTATTTTAAGGGGTATTCCTAATTAATATTATTATTATTATGCGGATTTTTTTATGGTATATACTCCCCTTTTTTCCTCTAAAAAACAGTGTAACAAAAAAATTTTGCATGTTAAATTTTTATTTTTGAATCTTTCAAGCAATTTAATTGCGTGAGGTAAAAAAAATATTACAACTACGAACTTTCAATCGCTAAGGCTTCTGATAAATCGTTACATTTATGAAATTATTAAATCGGGGGACGTTTCTAGAACAGTACCATGTAGGGAAAATCTTTATTTCGTACAATTTTTTCGGAAGTTGCAATAGATAGAAGTATTATGATAAAGAAAGAAATTTTCTGTGTTTCAAATGAGTTTTTTACGCCACCATTTACCAATTGTATTTTTACATCCGTTAAATCTTTCCATAGCTCTAAACTATAATGTATATACTACCTTTCATGCAAATTTGGTACCTATATCTTTGTAAACAGAGGAGTAATGGTTTGAAAACAATATGTTTACTATGTTCCTTACATAAATTCGGAAATTATGTACGTGGTATGCAGATCACAAAAAAACCCCCCGATTACGACATCAATTAGTTTTGATTTTCTTAGAGGCTTTTCAATAGAAAATAGAAAAAAACCATGGATATAATATGCAAAGTTGGGTATAATTTATAATCTATTAGAAAGTCCCACATTAGTGAAATAGATAACAATATTAATAGAATCTTCTAAATAAATTTAAATGAAATTCCAAATTTTAATATCTTGTTCATCTTCAATTTCTTTATAATTATTATTTAATAGCCAATCATTTTCAAATATATCCTTAGGGAATACTTCTTTGATATTACACTCAACACCTGATATTTTTAAGTGTATTCCCTCCACCAATTATTTAATGTACGACCAATTGAATGCAGTTTGAAGGATCTAATATCTATATTCATATTATTAGTATTATAATTACATGATATTCTTCTACCTTCCACTTCATCTTCATCACCCACTTTCAATTAATAAAGTACCGAATCTCTAATTGATGATTTTATCTATCCCGATCATATTAGTAAATGAGTGTGAGAACTGGATTGTATTCAGCAAAAGAAAAACTTGGCTCCTTGAAGGAGGAATTGAGGATACACGAGAAAAAAATAGACCTTGGAATACATATTAATTATTTTTTTATGAACTTTTATATTTTATCACCCTTTAAAGCAATTTTACCTGTGTCATTTTTGACTTAATGGAAGCGAATTTGACATAATAGTTTTACAACTTTGGTAACCATTTCGTCAAACAAAATTAGCAGGAAATCAGATCCAGTATTGATGAAGTTACAAAGTGAGAATCACTAGAATTAAAATGTGAAGAAGGTATATTTTATTTTTTAGATCGATATTGTTTTGTTTTAACCATGAGTTGAAAAAGGCCCATCAGTATAGAATCTATGAATCTCATCAATTTTGATATTAATTTTATCAACCCCAGTAGTAGTTTAATTCATCCATCCAGCATCAATGTGTGATTTACGAATATCGTCATCTCTGCTCTGCCATTATAATTATCCGCAATATACCAAATTAGTCCATACAGTAGTGGTTAGCAAACGTGTGCCACGAAAAGAAGGGTGCCAAAATAGACACAAGAGCAACAAGGTCATCAATAAGGCAGGTGATCATACAGCCATACAGATTTTGTACTACAGTAAAAAGAAGGAATGATATAAGGATGGATGTCTCTAATTGAGAACTAAAGGTGCTGTATACTATCTGATCGCTGTGTTACAAATTTGGAAAGCGGGTATGTTAGCATTCGTTGTACTGTACTGTCTCTCTCTAGAGATAAGACTGATTGAAAGATAAATAAATAGGAAATTAACAATTTTCTAGAAAACATGTCTAATAATTTAATCTTACTGTAGGGTTGATTGCAAAAAACATATTTATGGAAATCAGCGCGAGCACCCAATTTATAAGCATGCCAACTATATAGTGTTTATATTTATTCATCCATTTATTAATTTGTTCATTCTAGAATACGAAATCAATATTTCACAATAATAAAACAAAAAGAAAGGGACCCAATTTAAAAGATTTTTAAAAAAAGTAAATGTAAATAATATTCTATCCTTTAAAAAAACAATTTGTAATTCAAAATTAGAGACGAGGAAATTAATAATGACGACAATAATCATAGGAAGAAAAATATTGAGAAAAAACTAGTATATATGAAATTTTTTGATCCGACCCCCAATTCGCACAGGTGATTGATATTATTGAAAACTTGATTAATAATATCATCTGGCATCCATTCCTACAAATATAACAATAATAAAATTTGCTACAGAAATTAAAAAAAGATTCTTTTTTTTTTTTTAATCAATTTAAAAAAAAAGTTTCACAAGTGACAAAGTAACCTGTTATAAAGTATTCCTCTAGTTCTAGATTTGAGTTGAAATGATATTTAATGAGGTTTTAAGTAAGTGTGAATTATTAACATTTATAAAAGATTGCTCAAAACCCGTAGCACTAGTTTTTTCCTTACTTGGGATAGATTGTATGATTTTTATTTTTTTATTTTTTTTTATTTTTTTTATTTTTTTTATTTTTTATCTACCACGACCATCTAATCGGAGAGGTTTCTTTTCTTTTGTTCGCTGCGGTCTAACCCTTTGATCAACTAACTCCAGAAATAATCAATAACCGAATGAGTGCGATAATAATAATAAAAATAAATTGTTTGTTTATGTCGCAAACAAAGTAGTCTATCTATATATATATATAACAAACAAAAATTACGCTAGTACTAAAGTGTATGATTATTAAATAAATACAGTCGTCGCGTAATAAAAATCACATTTGGTCAATGAATGAATGTGCCGTTGCAAAGTTTTTGTTCCGTTCGCGAATTAGTCATTTTTTTCGATTGTGATCCTTCTTCCCTTTAAGTGAGTTAGTCATTTTTTTGATTGATATATAAACTGTTTGTATTTATCGATCGAGCAAAATTCTTTTCAATCCAACAACTCTCTTTTCGATAAAACGATAAATAAAAAATAACACAATAATACTTTGGCTTATCCTTTCTTTATCTTTGACTTTTTTTTCTGAAAAAATGCCATCGATCAATGTGCGTCATTTGATTTTTTTTTTTCCACATGCTCACTTCCGTCCTATATAAGGAATGAATTTTCACAATTTGATTTCAATTTTTTTTATACAGTTTAAAATACTTTTACAAGGGTATTACGTAGCAATAAATCATGTGTAAATAATTACACAAATTTGAATCTCACAGCTTTCATAATACGATTTGCTCGAAGAAAAAATGTCTGAAATTAAACGTTGCACGGAATTTAAAACCACTAAATCAGCTAAATTTCGTCAACTGAAAGGCAATAAATGGAAAGAAACTGAGAACAACAACTTAGTGAAGGTAACGTGGACAGAAGATGTTGTTTTATGTAACATTTGTTTGATTTTTCATGCGTTGTTCATTTTTCGTACCTTAATTTCGTTGTGTTTGCGATCATTTCATTGAAATTCGTTATGTTAAGGTTATTTTGATTATATCGAGAGAGAAGATTTAGGAAGAGAGTTATTCTTCAACCAAGTCAAAAACCAACCCTTTAAATACATTTTCGAGTAGTACGATTTAATTTATTAGACTGTTTCAATGGCTTGTCGCATGGTTGCTTCCAACTTCTTAAATTCGAACCATTTGTTAACGAAATAATTGGATTGTTGACAAAATGAATCAAACCCATATTTATTTCTACGTTATCAAATTCACGATTTTAATTGGTCAATCACCAAATTGCGTGGGTTAAAATTTTGTGTTCCCAGAACGGTCTCTCTGCTCACTTGCACATCCTCGATTACAAAACTTGTTAAATTAAAAAATCGAGATTTTTTTTAGAAAAAATTTTTTTTGTTAATATTCTTTCTTAATTGACAAGCTTTTTTTATTTATAATTCTGTAGTGTATTAAAATGGGTAAGTAAATTCAATTTATTCAATTAATTAAAAAGAAATTCAATTAAAATTTTTCCATTATTATTGAAAAAAATTTTTTTAACTGTCAATTACTAAATAATAATAATAATAGCTGTTGGCAAGGTAAATCGGAAATTTCGTTCATTTCTTCAATTCATTCATCTATTTTTTTTTGGTTTAATTGATTGGTTAAATAACATCAATTTATTATTTTATTGAATAAAATAGAATAAACGTCTTAGCAAAGGAAAAAAAGGATTAAAGAAAAAAATGTGTGTTTTTGAATAATCAATATTTAATAATTAATGTTAATTAATACTTCTTAATGATTAATGTATCGATGGAAAAAAAAAGTTTTTCTAATTTAATCTAATCAATTTTTTTAAATATTTATAATATCATAGTGTTGATCCATTTACTCGTAAAGATTGGTATGATGTGAAAGCTCCATCAATGTTTTTAGTTAGAAATGTTGGTAAAACACTCGTTAACCGTACGCAAGGTTTAAGTAAGTAATGCATTGATAATGATTTTTTAGCTTAGCTTTTCAATAAATTGAACCATAATAATTATAACAATTATATAAATATTTATTTATTCATTTAAAATAGAAAATGCTGATGATGCATTAAAAGGTCGTGTGTTTGAAATTTCATTAGCTGATTTAAATCAAGATGAAGAACAAGCTTATAGAAAAATCAAATTAAGAGTGGATGAAGTACAAGATAGAAATTTATTAACGAATTTTCATGGAATGGATTTTACATCTGATAAGCTTAGATCTTTGGTCAGAAAATGGCAGGTAAAATATATATATAAAAAAAAGATTTTCTTGCTTATATACATCTATTTTTGGCATTACTAATCAAATAATTCAATTTTTACTTAATTATTTAATTATTTATTTTGTTTACCTATTAAAAATCATTTTAGACTTTGATTGAAGCACATGTTGATGTCAAGACAACAGATGGATATTTACTTCGTTTATTTGCAATTGCTTTCACAAAAAGGCGACCAAATCAAATTCGTAAAACCACATATGCACAAACTTCACAAATTCGTCAAATTCGTAAAAAAATGTTTGACATTATGACTGCTCAGGCTACTAGTGCAGATTTGAAAGGTTTAGTAGAAAAATTTGTACCTGAATCAATTGGTCTTGAAATTACAAAAGCTTGCCAAGGAATTTATCCTCTTCAACACGTAAGCATTTATTATTACTATTATTATTTGAAATATGTATTTTTATATATTTTAACAAATAAAAAAACCTCCCAAAAAAATTCTTTTTATAATATAGGCTTATATTCGTAAAGTAAAAATTCTTAAAAGTCCTAAATTTGATGTACAAAAATTAATGGAATTACATGGTGATAGTGCTGATACTGGTTCTAAAATAGGTGCTAAAGATTTCAAAGAACCAGAAGTTCAAGAATCAGTATAAAGAAAGATTTTTTTGATTGTTTAACTATAATTTTGTTAATATATATTTATTATGATATATATTTTGCAATATTGGTAGCAATTAATATATTTAATTAATAAAAAAATTTATACACAATTAATAAAGAAAAAAAAGGAAATAGTTCTTAGAATTGTTTATTAAAAGTAAAATAAAATAAAAAATATATATATAAAATATTATTATTATTATGAAAAAAAAAATTATGATATGTATTTTTATGTCCTTTTTTTTAAAAAAAAAAAACAAATGATTAATATAAAATAATATAAAATAATTATAATAATAATAACAATCAAAATCTTTACAAAATAAAATATTCACATAAATAATTAATGCAATAATAGGTTTTGACAAATAATTAATAAATGTACCTGTTTGCCATAATTACTACTACCACTATACTACATCATAATTCTTCCACATCCTAATTACTATTAATATTTTAATCCATATCCACCACAACAATTAATTACCCAAAACATCAAGAAGATCTTACAGCAAAGAAAAAATATCATATTTTAATGCACAAAATCAATTTTTCAATAATATAAAATCCAGCAACAAAAAGGATAAAAATAAATAAATAAATAAATCATCATCAAACAAAATAGTTTTTCTTAATTTTGATTCCAGTATTGACTACGATTTCCGGCACCTTGATGATGTGCTTGATGAGGGTGGTATTGATGGTTTTGTGGATATTGATAACTATTAAACACTTGTTGAGCTTGTTGTTGACTATAATAATTGGGAGTGTTAGATTGTTGTTGATGCTGTATTGCACCAGATTGACCAACCCCCGAAGATTGTTGTTGGCCTGATGCAGAAGTTTTATCCTGATAAGATTTGTATTGGCCTTGAGGATTCAAGTCTGAATTATTGTTACCAGTCTTTGATGATGTAGTGGTATTTGATCCACCTGATGCAGAGGAAGGTTGTGGATTGCTATTAACACCTCCTGCATTACCCAAGAAATTAATTGGTGGCATACCACTGCCTCCTCCATAAGTTTTCTGATAATCATGAACATTAGGTACTGCACCAGGAAGATGATGTATCGGAGGAGACACTTCATCATATCCAGTGTTTGAGTAATGAGGTGTGCTGGGAGTAGTAGGGGTCGTGGGGTAACCATAAGGTGATGCGCCTGATGCTGATCCAGGTTTGCTAGTGTGTGGGTTGTACATTGGATACATTGATTTATTTACATTTACAAATGGTTGGCCGTAACCAGATTGCTGATAGGCAGAAGGAAATTGGTTTGTCATATAGTAGTATGGATGATAATATGGTACACTAACAGGATATGTTTGTTGTTGTTGTGGATTTTGATTTTGTTGATTAGTGGATTGTTGTGCTCCTGTTGTTTGTTGACTGGCGGATTGTGTGGATGATGAATTGCTAGTTGTTTCTTGTGAATACTTGTCTCTTCCTTGAAATCCACCTACTGAAGATGTAACAGGCGAGGCTTGTGGGTATGAAGGGTCTGCATAATATCCCTATTAATAATATTGTCGTTAGCATTAAAGTTAAAGGTTTATTTATTAATTTATCAATTACCATACGTATAAATATATATATTAATTAATTGATCAGTAAATTTACCATTACTCCTCGCTGAGCTTCAGCAGGATATAATGTAGCATAATCAGGTTGAATAGGTCCAATACCAAATTGTGACAATTGATTTGGTGGTTGATTTATGTAAGAAGTATAGGGAGCACTTATTGGCTCTATTCCTCCCAAATGATGTTGATTTAAATATGCAGTAGCGGCAGATTGTTCTTGTTGTTGTTTCAAGTATGAAGCATTTGTTGGCACACTTGATGGTGCACTGCTGTTGATAGATGATGGTTGTTGTTGTTGTGTGGATGAGGTAGATGAGCTGGATGTAGGTAGGCGATTAATAGAAGTTGGCTGAGATAATGAATTAGAAGATTGTGTTTGTACTTGTGTAGTTTGTTGCTGCTGTTGATTGGAGGTTTGTTGTTGTAATTGTATTTGAACCGCTTGTAATTGTTGTTGATGTGTTTGTTGTTGCTGATGTAATTGCTGTTGCTGTTGTTGTTGCTGTTGCTGTTGCTGATGTAACTGTTGTTGCTGTTGCAACTGCTGTTGTTGTGTAACTTGTTGTTGAGCTGGTAAAGTAATTTGATGGTGGTTAAGCGGTTGTTGGGATTGCTGTTGTGGTGGTGGAGATTGTGATTGTTGAGTTTCAACAACTGTAGAAGAATTAGAAAGTTCATCTTGATGGGCAAGAGATGAAAGATCATTTTCGACCATTTCTACCTGTTCCTCAGAAGTTTCTGATAAACTTAAACTACCAAATTGAACACCGACTCTTTCTACACCAGTTCCATTAGTAGGCATTACAACAGGGGCATCTTGTTTGAGTCGACGTGCAGTAGTAGTTGTTTTTGATTTTAGACTGTGTGGTATGATTTCTTTTGCACGTGGTGAAACAGAAGTCACTATTGGTGATGATGAGGATGATGAGGATGATGATATTATGGGTGTATTAGTGGAATTGGCGATGTTTTCTTGTTCAGATGAAGGAATGGAAGTGGTTGTGGTATTAGAAACAATATTATTATTAATAGTAGTAGCATTTGCAGCAGATAAGGAAGGTGAAGGTGTTGTTTGTTGTTGTAGTGAATTAGATGTAGGCGTAGGTGATGATGGCTGCGATGATGGTGTATTTGTAGCAGAAGTTGATAAGATGTTTGATATTCCAGTAGCATTTGATGGTGGGGTCAAAACTTCCTTATTTAACAATGGTGATGATGCTGGAGGTGATTTTTTTTTAGTTTCTTCAATTTCAGAGATCGCAATTTCTGGAGTAGAAGTCGTTGAAATGGTTTCTTGTTGGAAATCATTATTAATACTTATGTTGTTGTTATCATTTATAATGACTTGTTCAACAACTTTTGATGGAGACTGTGTCGGTATTGGTGGAGTTGTTTTCGATATATTCGGTGATGAAGGTTTTGTTGCTTCAAGTGAGCCCTTGGTATTAGTGTTGTTATGATGTTGCTGTATAGGGGTAGTAGATGTTGTTTCGGGTTTATGTTCCGGTTTTTGATCAGGCCTATATACACATAAAATCATCATATATAATTGTTTGGGAGTTTTTTTTTGATTCCCAATTATGAAAATAAATAAATATATTTGGGGTATAACAAAGAAATTTGCACAATAATGAGAATAATGAGAATAATGAAAAAAAAAATTATTTGATTTGTTACTATATGATTTATTTAAAAAAAATTTTTGATTATAAAAAAAATTTTTTTAATGAAAATATGATTGAAAACACACTTCACAATTTGAGCCCAAGAAGTTTTGGACTGAGGAGGTATTGTCCGTGATTTAGGCGGTACTGGTGATTTATTAGAAGAACTAGGAGTAGGTGTAGATGATGAATATGAGTAAGGTTTCGATGTAGTAGAATTTTTGTATGATTTTGAAAAATCCCTAGAATTTTTATTATTGTTGCAATTATCAGATACCCGTAACTCATTGGAGTTATGATGAGTATCTGAAGATGATGATGCCCAACCATCTTTATTAAGATTAGAGTCATCCTTGGAGAAATCATTAGAGGAAGTAGCAGTTGTTGTAGTAGATATGTTGATATCTTCATCTCCCCAACTACCTTCAGTTTTTGATTCTATTGTTGATGACCAATTAGTAGCAGTATTCTGTGATGATGAAGGTACTACTTCGTTTTTTGTAGATTTAGTAATGAAGGTTGGTTCGGTATCGCCCCAACTTTTTGTCTCATTAGAATTCCAATCATTATTAGTAAGGAATTCGTCATTGTTAGCATCTGAAGACCAATTATTTCCTCCACCAGACGAATCATTGTTGCCCCAAGAATTAGAATCGTTGGTGGTAGATGATTTGAATTGGTTACCGTTACTTGTTTCGTTGTGATGAAAAGAAGAACTGGGTCCATTTGGATGTTGACGTGAAGTTCGACCATGTCCTTTTATTGTTATTATTTAATCATTATTATTTAATTGATTATTTAATTATTAATTTTGACTTTAATTTTGTTTGACACTAAAACATACCTGAACCATTTTCTTTTTTTATAGCTCGACTACTACTATTAGTTCGATCATCTCTTCTTCCACCACGACCACGAGATCTTCCATTACCTCCAACAATATTACGTTGTTGCTGCTGATGATGTTGTTGTGGTTCATTATTATGACCAACATTACCACTATTACCGGTAACATTAGTAACAACACCACTACCAGCACTACCACGTTGAGAAACACCAGGTTGTCCGGTAGATTTGGTTTTATTGCTATGATCTTTTTTAGATTTACGAGATTTAACTTCACCCCATTGACTTGTATGACCTTTTATTTATATTTTAAAAAGAGATAAAATTAATTAATCATTTATTTATTTATTTTAAAGCCTTCTTTAAAAAAATTTTTTATAGTTATAATCTCATTAATTTAATATTTAATAAAATTATAAATTTGAAAATCTTAAATTTAATATGTAGATGATAGTGATGGTAATTAAAAATTTAAAAGAAAAAAAAACAAACCATCACTGATTCGACTAACTGTGAGTTCGATGTCACCTTCAGCTTCGTTTAAAGTGAACAGCAAATCTGCTTCTGTCCAATCTTCAAACATTTCTTGTAATGTCGCTAATTTGTCTTTATAGAGAGATCTCAACTTTTTTACTTCTTCAGTATCTGCTATATCTGCTACACTTACTGTTTTTTTATTTTTCTTACTAACACCTGTTGTTGACGGATGATTATTATTATTATTAGTTCGTTGTGTGTCGTGCTCGTATGAACCCATGATTATAATTTGTATTTATTTATATATATAAAAATGTGCGTGTTGTATTATAAGTTATATATATATGTATGTATTATATATATATATATATGTTTGTATCCGATAGAGGGTAAAAATTTTTTATTTGTGTGTGTAAGTTGAGGCTCTATATTTGTTTGTTTGTTTGTTGGGTTTTTTGTTGGTTAAATACTTAGTTAGCTAACAATAATTCACTAGTAAAAAAAAATTTAAAAAAGAAAACAGATTTATTTATCAAAATTTTTTTTATAAAAAATTTTTTATTTAGTATTTTTTGTTTCCTTTTAAAACTTTTTTTTAAAGAGATATGATATTAATATTAATATGGGGCATACTGTAACAAAACTGGATGGTGAACAATTTTATCACAAATTTCAGGGATCAAAATTTAGTAAATTATCATAATTGTACTACCAATATAATGTGACATCGTACCCAGTGTTATCGGTGTAACATTATTATCCAATCAAATTTTGGATTTCTAGATGTAATTTCTAAATTTGTACTATAGTTATGAAATTTTATCATTATTTTTAAATATTTATAATAAATCAAAATAAACAAATTATTACTTACCTTTTGTTGTTATTTAATCCTTTCCTTGTACATAAATAATACTTTTGTATCCACCATTGTATATGTCTATTACAATGTTCATAATGATTATACAATACACTTGGCACTATTTTTCTTAAATTTGCAAAAGAGTTAATAAATAAACAAATCTGATAAATTGCATCACCAAAGTAATAATAAAAATACTAGCTAGGACCATGCAGAATGAAACTTTTAAGGGTCCAATTTTGGAAAGCCACACATAAAAAAATCTGGAAGGGTGGTAATTTTCATTTCCCTTAAAATGAATGACCCATAATAAGTTTGTACTGAAAGGTGGAAATAAACCCATGATTTTTTGCTATATTTTAATTCATGACTCCTTTCCATGTAGGAAAATGGTAGTGGCTAAACCTCTACTTTGTTCCCCTTTTTTTGTGTGCATAGGTGATGTTGTGTGCATTTATGCTTCCCAATTGTATACAAGTTGTAGGGTTCCTTGATTTTAATAAATATCTTATTATTATTATTATGTCAGATATAATAAGTTTCCTCCCTCAAAACATGTAATACATGTCCTTCATAACCATGGAATTTTTTCACAGATGAAAGAGTTTGCCAAGTTGGAAGTATACATGCAGCCCAAATTGGTTTGGTGATTTCAATGGTCAACATTATTCCAATTTTGATGGTATAAAGTAGAAATTAATTACAGCACTCACTATTAAAAACATAAGTGTAACACCCCTTTACAACACATGTAACCCCCTTTATGACAGTGCAAAATTAAGGCTCTGAACAGATCAGATCTTATTAAATTATAATCTGTTTTAAATCAGATCAGATCAGCTCAGATCAAAGCTAGACCAGATCAGATAAAAATTATTGATTCATAATTTCTTTCATAAATTTTATTATTATTATATATACATAATACTTCAGATCAGATCTCAGATTCCAGATCAGATCAGATTTCAGATCAACTTAAACGGATTTCAGCTCAGATTATACATGAAGTTGAAACTATTTCAACCATTTGCAGATCTGGTTAAAATTAGGGTCAAAATTAGGCCAAAACTGATGTAGTTGCCTCAAGTTGAAACATTTCAACTTTGGGGTTTTAATTTCGACTTCATGTATAGCTTAGATCAGATCAGATCAAGTCCAATATTTTTAAAAAACCAGATCAGATCAGATTTCTTCCAAATATGATCTGATCTGATCTGTTGGGAGCCTTAGTCAAAATACTTTGAGCTGCATGTATAATTGGAAGGCTTTGGACAAGTAAGATGCTTTAGCCAGTGTTGGAATTTAGCCATTAACCAGCCAACTAAAGATGGGAACTAAAATTAGCCACAATTCAATTTTCATATGCCACAACTGCAACTGCAATTCAATTTTTATACACTGCAATTAATTGAGGAGCCATCTTTACAGCCAATACAGTGAAAAAAAATATTTAAATTAATAATTTTCCATTGTGTGATAGTAAAATATGGACTGGCTTAAAATCCTCATTTATGACAATCAATCAGAATGAACTTACTACTGCAGCCACACAATTACAGTCAGGGAGATTTCCAAATTTGGAAATCAATTCTAGAAATTTTGTTGATCAATTCATATACACTACAAATGAGTTTAGAAAACACTCCCCCGTTATGTTATGTCGCGTCTTTTTATATAAAACTTTAAAAAATAACTGTTAAATAATACTCTTTTGGATATATAGTTTCATAATCCCTGCTCATCCCCAAAGCTTTACAAAGTAGTTTTTTCAGAAATAAAACTTGAAATTGCGATTATTTTTTTTTTTTTTTCATAGAATCATATGTATATAAATTATAATGACAAATACAACACTCAAATCAAAAGATTTACCATGCTTATTTGAAAATCTTGTTGAGAGATATCAAAATACTCTTTTAGTTCAGTGTGAAACTAAGGAGAATCAGAAACAGCATTTTGCATCAGGAGAAAAATCAACTGAAAGAGCAAAACTTTTGGCTAAGTATTATTTTCATTAATTATTTAGAAAATTATTCTATTTGAAAAACATGATAATCAACTTGTTGCTAATAATTATTTTATTGAGCATTTAAAAAAGATAGATAATTCAAGGTCATCATATATCATAGAAGAAAATGAATAAGAAAATTCATTATATATCATCCATTAATTCCATTTATTATGAACGTAAGAAATTTCAAATTTATTATATATATCCATTAATTATAGATGTAGGAAAATTCAAATTTATTTTACTTTCTCAATATT
>CAUDNR010004423.1:98846-109507 GCA_958430865.1 Entrophospora sp. SA101 | reverse complement strand
AGTGAAACGTTGTATTCTTAAAAACCTTAAAAAGTACTTTAAACTATATAAATAATATGCGAACTCAATTGAAATTGATCGGCAAAATTAGCCAATCAGACAAACTTCTGCCTATGAGTCTTGCACTATACTAAACTGGTTACACCAAACCAGTTTCGCTGAACTGAAGCCGAACTGAAGCCGAACTGAACCGAACTGCCCCATCCCTAATGCCTACTAATGGAACTGGTGTAAAAAGAGTCAGTGTTCAATTTGGTAGTTTAAGTTTATTGGAAACTTCTGAGAAACAGGTAGAAATGGTCAAAAATGATCTTTCGTCTCTTGCCCATCAAGATGAACTTTCTAATTCTTCTACAGTTGTTGAAACTCAACAATCACAATCTCTGCCACCACAACAGCAATCCCAACAACCACTTAACCACCATCAAATTACTTTACCAGCTCAACAACAAGTTACACAACAACAGCAGTTACAACAGCAACAACAGTTACATCAGCAACAGAAACAGCAACAGCAATTACATCAGCAACAACAAACACATCAACAACAAACAATTACAAGTGGTTCAAATACAATTACTACAACAAACCTCCAATCAACAGCAGCAACAAACTACACAAGTACAAACACATTCTTCTAATTCATTGTCTCAGCCAACTTCTATTAATCGCCTACCTACATCCAGCTCATCTACCTCATCCACCTCATCCACACAACAACAACAACCATCATCCATCAACAGCAGTGCACCATCAAGTGTGCCAACAAATGCTTCAAATCAAACATCACAAAATTACAATGCTTCATACTTGAAAGAACAACAAGAACAACTCTGCTGCTACTGCATATTTAAATCAACATCATTTGGGAGGAATAGAGCCAATAATTTCTCCCTACACTTCTTACATAAACCAACCACCAAATCAATTGTCACAATTTGGTATTGGACCCATTCAACCTAATTATGCTACATTATATCCTGCTGAAGCTCAGCGAGGAGTAATGGTAAATTTACTGATCAATTAATTAATATATATATTTATATGTATGGTAATTGATAAATTAATAAATAAACCTTTAACTTTAATGCTAACAACAATATTATTAATAGGGATATTATGCAGACCCTTCATATCCACAAGCCTTGCTCGTTACATCTTCAGTAGGTGGATTTCAAGGAAGAGACAAGTATTCACAAGAAACACCTAGCAATTCATCATCCACACAATCTGTCAGTCAACAAACAACAGGAACACAACAATCCACTAATCAACAAAATCAAAATCCACAACAACAACAAACATATCCTGTTAGTGTACCATATTTTCATCTGTACTACTATATGACAAACCAATTTCCTTCTGCCTATCAGCAATCTGGTTATGACCAACTGTTAGTAAATGTAAATAAATCAATGTGGATTGGCATCAGGTGCATCACCTTATGGTTACCCCACGACCCCTACTACTCCCAGCACACCTCATTACTCAAACACCAGATATGATGAAATGTCTCCTCTGATACATCATCTTCCTGGTGCAGTGCCTAATGTTCACAATTATCAGAAAACTTATGGAGGAGGCAGTGGTATGCCACCAATTAATTTCTTGGGTAATGCAGGAGGTGTTAATAGCAATCCACAACCTTCCTCTGCATCAGGTGGATCAAATACCACTACATCATCAAAGACTGGTAACAATAATTCAGACTTGAATCCTCAAGGCCAATACAAATCTTATCAGGATAAAACTTCTGCATCAGGCCAACAACAGTCTTCGGGGGTTGGTCAATCTGGTGCAATACAGCATCAACAACAATCTAGCACTCCCAATTATTATAGTCAACAACAAGCTCAACAAGTGTTTAATAGTTATCAATATCTACAAAACCATCAATACCACCCTCATCAAGCACATCATCAAGGTGCCAGAAATCGTAGTCAATACTGGAATCAAAATTAAGAAAACTATTTTGTTTGATGATGATTTATTTATTTATTTATTTTTATCCTTTTTGTTGCTAGGTTTTATATTATCAAAAAATTGATTTTGTGCATTAAAATATGATGTTTTTTCTTTGCTGTAAGATCTTCTTGATGTTTTGGGTAATTAATCATTGTGGTGGATATGGATTAAAATATTAATAGTAATTAGGATGTGGAAGAATTATGATGTAGTATAGTGGTAGTAGTAATTATGGCAAACAGGTACATTTATTAATTATTTGTCAAAACCTATTATTGCATTAATTATTATGTGAATATTTTATTTTATAAAGATTTTTGATAATTATTTTATATTATTTTATATTAATCATTTGTTTTTTTTTTAAAAAAAAAGGACATAAAAATACATATCATAATTTTTTTTTTCATAATAATAATAATATTTTTTATATATATTTTTTATTTTATTTTACTTTTAATAAACAATTCTAAGAACTATTTCCTTTTTTTTCTTTATTAATTGTGTATAAATTTTTTTATTAATTAAATATATTAATTGCTACCAATATTGCAAAATATATATCATAATAAATATGTATTAACAAAATTATAGTTAAACAATCAAAAAAGTCTTTCTTTATACTGATTCTTGAACTTCTGGTTCTTTGAAATCTTTAGCACCTATTTTAGAACCAGTATCAGCACTATCACCATGTAATTCCATTAATTTTTGTACATCAAATTTAGGACTTTTAAGAATTTTTACTTTACGAATATAAGCCTATATTATAAAAAAAATTTTTTTGGGAGGTTTTTTTTATTTGTTAAAATATATAAAAATACATATTTCAAATAATAATAGTAATAATAAATGCTTACATGTTGAAGAGGATAAATTCCTTGGCAAGCTTTTGTAATTTCAAGACCAATTGATTCAGGTACAAATTTTTCTACTAAACCTTTCAAATCTGCACTAGTAGCCTGAGCAGTCATAATGTCAAACATTTTTTTACGAATTTGACGAATTTGTGAAGTTTGTGCATATGTGGTTTTACGAATTTGATTTGGTCGCCTTTTTGTGAAAGCAATTGCAAATAAACGAAGTAAATATCCATCTGTTGTCTTGACATCAACATGTGCTTCAATCAAAGTCTAAAATGATTTTTAATAGGTAAACAAAATAAATAAATAAATAATTAAATAAAAATTGAATTATTTGATTAGTAATGCCAAAAATAGATGTATATAAGCAGAAAATCTTTTTTTTATATATATATTTTACCTGCCATTTTCTGACCAAAGATCTAAGCTTATCAGATGTAAAATCCATTCCATGAAAATTTGTTAATAAATTTCTATCTTGTACTTCGTCCACTCTTAATTTGATTTTTCTATAAGCTTGTTCTTCGTCTTGATTTAAATCAGCTAATGAAATTTCAAACACACGACCTTTTAATGCATCATCAGCATTTTCTATTTTAAATGAATAAATAAATATTTATATAATTGTTATAATTATTATGGTTCAATTTATTGAAAAGCTAAGCTAAAAAATCATTATCGATGCATTACTTACTTAAACCTTGTGTACGGTTAACAAGTGTTTTACCAACATTTCTAACTAAAAACATTGATGGAGCTTTCACATCATACCAATCTTTACGAGTAAATGGATCAACACTATGATATTATAAATATTTAAAAAAATTGATTAGATTAAATTAGAAAAACTTTTTTTTTCCATCAATGCATTAATCATTAAGAAGTATTAATTAACATTAATTATTAAATATTGATTATTCAAAAACACACATTTTTTTCTTTAATCCTTTTTTTCCTTTGCTAAGACGTTTATTCTATTTTATTCAATAAAATAATAAATTGATGTTATTTAACCAATCAATTAAACCAAAAAAAAATAGATGAATGAATTGAAGAAATGAACGAAATTTCCGATTTACCTTGCCACCATGCTATTATTTTACTAAATCTAATTATTTTTCACTATTCGTTCATTTGATGTTAAAAAAAAATTACATATAGTCAAACCTCGCCGTAACGGTGCATAGGTCAAACATTTAAAATCCGTTATGCCTAGTGATGGGTTATTACCGTGGTAAAAAAAGAATTGGAATAGTTACCATGGTAAATACCCAAGATTACTCTATATATATAAAATTAGATGATGATAAATACTAAAAAATCATTATTAAAATCTTTGATCTCAAAAAGTGTGTTTTGAGTAATCACTATCACTATTTATGCCAAAATCATAACGGATTTTTATATGTGAAAAGTATCCGTTATAGCGCGAATTTAATTTAAATTTAATTAATTATATTATTCTTTTTTTAGTATATTTAATCACACTACCCATTTGGAATTTATTATTGCCAGTTTATGCATATTGGCATTTCGATGATTTTTCATGGGGCGAAACTCGTAAAGTTTCCGAGGAGAAAATTTCTGAGGAGTCGACTAATAATAAAGGATTTTTTGATCAAAGTAAAGTAATCTTGAAATCGTTGCAAGGATGGGAATATGAACAACGAAAATTGCATAGTTGCTTCGTTTATCGAGAAATGGGTTTTGAACCTGGTAATAATAATAATAGTAATAAATCACCAGGAGAGACAACAAGGAATAATAATAATAAAGCAAATACAAATCAACAAAAAAACGTGTCATCTAACAGCAAAAACAATAAAAGCAATAATGATAATAAAAATAATAACGATCCCAATAAGTCAAAAAAAAAGGAAACCGAAAGACAAGAAAAGCGACAAGGAATTATGGTCGATAGAAATAAAATTTAGGTTGATTTTATTTTTTATAAAATACATATATACTTTCTTTAAAATAGCATGTATGATATATATATATAGACAGATAAATTAATTATTAAATATAATAACAAAAAAAATCAAATTTTTTTAATTATATTAATACTAAGATTTTAATTTGTTGGCAATATCTAACGTGGTTAAAATATAATTCTCCCAAGTTTCTGGATCTTCCAAATATTTATTTATTTCATTTATTTCGGAATTATTAGGTGGTATTAAATTTTTATCTGAACCATTGCTTTCATTATTTTCTTCCGAAGATTTGTTATTTAATTCATTGGCTATCGGCTGTTCCGTCTGCTCCACTTGTTCCTTCACCGATTGTTCCTGCCCCGCCAATTGTTGCACCTCTTGACTATCACGATCATTTTGTTCTATTATTAATGATGATGGTTTATAAAGCAACTAATTTTATGTATGTATGTATGTATTATCATTAGTTTATAACCCTGACAATAAAAAATCTTAACCAATAATAATAACAACAACAACAACAACAACAATAATGCACTTACTCTAATTTCTGTTCTAGCAAGATCAGACTCTTTCTCGAAAATTTTTCTTGTTGACAGGATAAAACCTTTATAATCATAATAGTCAATGATATTTATTGAAGCTCGTTCCAACTCATATGGAATAGTTACCTTGTTATCATTGTCACGATTTAAAGTAATATAATATTTTTTTGGACATAATATATTTTGTAAACTGATTTATTTTAACAAAAATTTTTGAAATGATTTTTTTAATAATTTTATTATTAATAATAATATTCATATATAAAGCTTATTGATTTTAGATTGCTTCATACCTTTTTAATTTACATTGATTAGAAAATTCTGTAACATCTTGAAATCCAAGTAGAGAATTATTCAAAGCTGATACAAGTCGAAAATCTTTTAAGCTATACGTAAAAGTTTATTATTCGTAATGATTTCATAATTAACAAGAATGCATCTTGGCAATATAATATTAAAAAAATATTCGTACCGATCCATCATTAATGTGTCCATAAAAAGACGTCTTCTAGACATAATGAAATCCTTGATTTTCAAATCATCATCAACAACGTCAAATAGTACGCTCAGTCTATGGGTTGTCGCATAAGATAAAGATTGATTGGATATTTCGGATGGTGCATAATCTAGCTGTACGGTTGTTTGATTTTTTGTTAATTTATTCAATGATTCCAAGAAATCTGTATGAGGATAACTTTGAAATATAAATATAATATTATATATATAAATATAAAATAATCATTGCCAAATTAATGTTAATGTCAATAATAATAATAATAATAATAATAATAATTCCATAATTACCTTGGAAGAAATATTTTTGTAGGATTTTTTTGTGAAACCCATTCCTGAAATCTTGAAATATTAAAGGACTCAGATATTGGTGGCATAAATAAATTATTATTATTGTGATTTGAATTTTCATGGAATAATATATATCCAAAACTATTCAATAACAAAAGAATTTTTAATTTCAATTTGTAATTAAATTTTTTTTTTCAAATAAAGAACCTTACATTGCATATAACTCAAGTCGTGAATTTGAAGTCGAACCTTCTTTCATATAGCTTCTAAAAAATTCACCCAATTTTTTAAAACTGGTGATTTTTGATTCTTCATTATTATTATTTGAATTAAGTGTTGCCCATAAAGGTTCTTTTAAAAATCTGAATAAAACAAATAAAAATTAATATATATGTATATATATATTCGAAATACGATTGCAAAAATCAAATAATTAACATTTCATGCCTTTCATTTTCATATAAGATGCTTAATTTAGAATCTAATAAATCTTGGTCGTCTAATATAAACTCATCATCACCCTACCATAAATCAATGCTTCAGTCTATGATTTGGTAAACACAAATGTTCATATCAAACTGTATCAAGTTGTAAAAATTTTTTGAACAATCTTCATTCAAACCATGCCACACTAATATTTACCTTAATTTTAGTTTTATCAACACGATACCAATTCATATTTCTATGGTAATTTGGTATCGGATCATCGTCATGAATAGGTAAAAATAAATGCTCGGATAATTTATCGTTACTCGGGTTAATTAATACAACTTGTGCTTCACTTTGATCTGACTATAATATTATTATTATCGTTAGGAATTATTATTATACAATGAATGCTTTAAAAGATTATAGTTTGCAAAATATAATTGATTACCTTTTTCCAAGCAATATTCAGTAATCTACTGGCTTCTGATATATTAATATCATTTCGACCATATATAATTAACTTTAATTCCAGTTTACCAAAGAAGAAAAAATAATATATTTTTTCCCATTTTTTAAATAATTTTATGGAAATAAGATAATCAATTCCGTAATTGTTAAATAAGTAATCCAACCTGGTTATTTTTATTAAGTTCAATATATGTTTGAGTTACTTCACAAATATCTTGTATGTATGGTATTTCATCCAAGCTTTTAATTGAGTTTTTGATATTCTCGGGAAGTTTTAAGATTAAATTTTTATATTCCTATTTTTCCATTATTAAATTTTCCCCCAGTTGAAAAACAAAACATTAATATTATTTATAAAAATATAGATTATAAATATATAAAGCATGAATGATTTATATAATTTTAACTCATTACAATCTAGATATACCGTTATTCCTTTAATTTCTTCTTTAGCTTTTAAAATATTGTTTTTTGTGCCATATATTGTGTAAGAATGTGGATTAGTATTGACATTGATTTTGGTGTCAGTTCCCTTTTCTAGTTGATCTAGAGTAACTCCATCTATTAAAAAAAAAATCCTAATGTAAATAATCATGTATTTACTAAATACATAAAACTTGGAATTAAAAAAACATTGATGATTTAACCTTGCCCAAGAATAAAATAAATATCAACAGGATTTGATATCACATCTTTGATGATCCGATAATTTAGAAAATTAATATAAATATATAAATATGAAAAACATTTATAGAAATTCGTATAAACTAACCTTCTTTTATAATGCATAGCGATGGATCAGGAATAATTTTTTTGATTTGCCAGATATGTTCAATTACTCTTTCTATCAATTTTTCTTTAGTTCCTCCCGCACTTTGTTGATTAGCTCTCAAATAATTTGAAAAATGTGAAACCAAAAATGAACGATTAAGTTTTTCTGCTAATATTTGAAAACTTTTACTTTCTAATTCTTTAACATTTGGTCGAAATTGTTCAATATCTTGCCATGACGCTGCACACTCTACCTTTTCTGTCATCAAATCTTTTGCTAATGTTTTCTTTTCTGCCCAAAGAGTCTTTAACAATTCATCTGACAGTTTTTCTAATTTATCGATAGTCATTAATTCTTGCCTTTTCTTAACAGGTTTCTTTGTAAGTTCTTTTTTTGATATTTTCTTTGGACTATTACTACTTTTTGAAGTTGCTGCAGTTTTTTTCGTGCCAATAGCATAATTATGACTTAATATGAAAATTTGAGATATGGGGTTTATACTTGTTGATCGATCATGTAATAAAAAATGTCGTGAATAAAATGGCAAATGACAATATTTGCTTGCTCGTAAAGTAGAAATCATTGAAAAAAATATAAATTTATTTATAAAGAAAAAAAGTGTAAAAAAGATTATCAAAATAAAATTGTATGCAGATCAAAGACTTTTATAGAAAACCATTTATTTTTAAAAAAAAAAACGTTCAAAAAAACATTTTTCAAAATAAATAATGCCCCCAAAAACAAGAAGAAAAGGCGACACATTAAAACTCCCAACTTCATTTAAAGAAGAATTAAAGCAAAATAGTGAGAAGAATAATTAATCGTTTTCAAGCTTGATTAGATCCTCAAAAAGGTTCAACTAATCAATTAGTTGTTTATTTATATATGCAGTCAATGAATTTGGCAAAAAAAGACCCCAAAAACGGTTCAAAAACCGTATACAAGAACGAAAAGAAAAAAGAAAACAAGATCGTTTAATGAAGAAAAGGAAAAAATCAATGAATTTTAAGGTACATGAATTTGATCAGCTTTATGGATTCTTCCTAATTTTATATGAATAAAGGCTGATTCTTAAAATTACAAAGTTAGGAGAGGAGAAAGAAAAAGAAGAAATAAATCAACCAAAAAAAAACCAATTATCAAAAAAATTAAATAATCAATTAAGTAACCAACCAACTAATCAATCAGCTAACCAACAAAAAAGTCAACAAAAAAGCCAGCAAAAAACCCAATTGCCAAAAAATCAATCAGCAAACCAATCAATTGTTCAATCATCAAAAAAATTGGCAAACAGACCAACAAAACGACAAAAGACTGATGATAATCAAGCATTGCTAATAGAGGATGATAATGATGATGATGATAATTTTCAAACTAATAATAATAAAATAAAGATAGAAGAGTCTTCAAATGTAAACGTAGCTAGATTATCGTCAACAGTTAATCATGATGATGATGATGATGATGATGATGATGATGATGATGATGATGATGATGATGATGAATATGACTGGGAAATAAAAAGATTAGAAAAAAAATTAGGATTCAAGCCAGGTGGAAAACTACCCAAAGCATTTATTGATGATGGGTTGGATGAGTTATTGGATGGAATTAAATTAGGATTTGAGTTACCTTGTAAAGACATTAGTGATGAAGTAAGTTTTGTTAATTGATTTATTAAAAAAATGGTTATCAGGTGAATAAATGAGTGTTTAAATTAATTAATAAATTTATTTTTTAGAAAAAATATTTTGATGATAATGAGGAGGATTCTGGGGAAGAATTAGTCAGCCAAGACAATTATGATAATGATGATAAACCTGAAGAAATAAGTTATAATAAAAAATATAGAGGGTCAAAAAGAAAGAAATTCAGCAAATAAAAGTTATATTATTATTATTGCAATGATTTATTATATTAAAATGTTGAAATTATTATAAAAAATGAAATGATAATTATATGCAATTGTCTAGTTGATAAAAGTATTTATAAATTTTTTCTAAATGGAATATGTTTAATCTTAATTTTTACTTGTCAATCACCATACATTTGTATTACTTACTGAAGCAAATTTACCCATTTTAATCTTCATGACCATCAGTTATTTATAATCAGTAGCCTTGTAACTTCTTTCATGATCAATCTAATGATGGCTTCAGGTATTAATTAGCATTTCATTTACAAATCAAAGTTGAAAATCAGATGAATAATTAAAAAATGGGCATTTCAATTTATCATATAATAATGAGAATGAGAATGGTGATGGTGATGATGGTGATGATGGTGATGGTAATAATTATTGGAATTGAAAGTTGCATGATATTATTTAATTTGGTTATTCAGATGAAGAAAATGCAAATTTTTGTTTGCCTTTTCAACTATCTAGTGCAGGCAGTTCTCTTCAATAAATAATTACTTTATAAAACCTGCAGAAGAATATGGAGAACATCATATCAAAATAGCTCCAGGTGCGACCTTTTTAATTTGTCTTGATTTCAGTAAGCATTTTCTTATTCATTGACTTGCTTAAGTGGAAAATATAACCTAAAAAATTTTTCTACTAAAAATATATATGGGGCATGCTGCAACAAAACCAGACAAAGTGAACATTGGTATTACAAAGGATTTCGGGGATCAATAGTGTTTGTTTAATATCACAATGTAATGTGATCATGATATTTGTCTAGACAAAAATAGTTAATATGAAACTCATTTACATTAGGTCTACTATGGAACCAAAGAATTATAGTACTATTAGAAGTATTTTGAAGAAAGAACAAGGTGAAAAAATTGCTCCTTATATTTTTAAATTAGCAGATACCAAATCTTTGCAAACATATTTAGACAAAGAAAAGATTACTTATGAAATTTACCAAGA
>CAUDNR010004423.1:77338-98836 GCA_958430865.1 Entrophospora sp. SA101 | reverse complement strand
AAAAAATTAAAAATTTAAAAATTATCAACATAAAAGGGCGGATCAAGAAGAGTCGGAATTTCGGGGTTTGGATTGTCTGCAGTTGCATAGCCCAACGATTCAAGAATAGATAAAAATTTAGGTCCGATTGAACCTCCGACATAGTTTCCACCATTTTTAATTACGTCCTTTAACGTTTTACCTTGAGGTTCTTGATAACTCATTAGAAATTCGATGCTTTTCAAATACAATGCTTGACTCACATGACTAACACTTGATCCCGGCTGATAAGGGTTTAAACTAGTTTCCAAATAAAACAATTGATCATTGGCAGTGTTGTTTACTATAATATCTTGAAAATCCAACCCTTTTTTTAACAAAACCAAATGATAAGGGTGTTGTGGCATACTTTAACATATCAGTTGCAATTTTATATTGAGCGGAGTTTTGAAACTTTGCATAAAAATCATCTTCCGAATCAAATTTCGTGCCTTTTGGTGCAAATTTGTTTAACTCGTTTGTGAAATTGGTTAATGGCATACCGCTTGGTAACAATGTTACAAGTTTGTCGAATATACTTTCATAAAATCCATTAAATATTATTGATGAATTTTGTGATGTTGGAGTTTGAGGTGTGGCGGTGGCGGTAGTAATAGCAGTAGTAGTGGTAGAATTATCAATGCTAATGTGTGGTACCAATTCTGTTGTATTTACTGTAACAAAATAAGGAGATGGGTCCCAAATTGATACAAATCCCAAGCCATGTATGAATTCGTGCAATGTCATATATAAGAATCCATATTGAGTTGGCTTAATTGGTGTTGCATCGTCTTCAAACCAAAAATCAACATCAGAGTTAAATTCTGCTATTATGTCAGCAGGTGAAAATTCCGGATTTGTTTTAAGTTGGAATTGTTTTACCAATGCTTGTGGATATAATCTAACTATTCCATCCTCGCTTTTCATCCCAATCCATCTAGATGGCCCTGCTTGACCTAATAAATCAACAATAAATGAAAATTTAGAAAATTATTCAAGAAAACGAAACAAAATAAAAAAATGTTATTTTATTAATATTATTATTACCTATTGTTGCGACTAATGGTTTAAGATAGATTTTTACTACAACAGGTTCTTTGATATTTATGGCTTTGGTAATAGTTTGTCCTGTAATATTCAAGTTCTTTTAACTTTTTCACAAAAACCTATTTTTGTACTTTGACAATCAAGATCAATTACAAACATATTGTCACTATTGACAGTTGATTGGTATTTTGTGATTTATCTTATTCTTCAATTAATGAACGATAAACTGATTTTGATTTGGATCGTCTTTTATGATCGAAACAACTAAATGTAGAAGATGGTACTGCTGGCGGTACTGCCGGTGCCGATAAGGAAGAAACACTTGTAATATTAAAAATTGTTAATAATGATAGTAATAATAATGATGGTAATAATAACGGTGTTGGAGAATGACAATTCATTTTGTTTAAAGAATATATGTTTGTTTAAACGAATATTTGATTATGTGAGATGAATATTTTATAATTTGATCTTTTCGATGTGTGTATTTATATATTTTTACCAAAAAGGAAGTTTCTATAAATATCTCACTGTGTTAGCTAATTTTGATTATGGGGTCGATTTAATAGTAATTGTTGGACTGGAGGCGCGGCGTATTTTATCAAACTATAAATAACTGGTCATGCAAAGTACTTTATTACTATTTTTTGTTTTTCACCCTTGTGCTAGTCAATTCTCTACATAATCTTAAACATTATTCGCGTTTTGTGGGATATTCAGTTCATCGATGGGTTGTAACATTATGAAATCTTGATCTGAAATTAAATCGTCAATCATATCTAAACGATTATTCGCCACCAAATACAGTCAAACCTTGATAATCTGAACCATATAAGGTGATTTTCGCTTTATAACGATATAAAATTAGTTGGTCAAATCATAATTAATAAGGTTATCTTATTTAATTAGAAGGAAACATTTTTTTAAAAAAAAAGATAAAATTCGTTAATTGCTTTGATTGGTTACATTTGTAATATACGAAGATCAAATCTGTTAAAACAATAACAGTATTAGTAGTAAACGACGACAACGAATCATCGTTTTTTGAGGACGATGATAAAGATTAAGACCAGTTTGTTTTATCAATTATTCAATCGTTTTTCTAGGAATGATCGAAGTAAGCATTAAGGACAAGATCTATGAACAAAATATACTAACGAACGTTTTATCAATTATTTAATAATTTGTACAAGCGTTAAGGACAAGATCTATGAAGCTTGCAAAATATTCTAACGAACGTTTTATCAATCATTCAATAGATATATTTGTTATTTATTTATGTATATAAATTTCTCTTTAAAATGTATATAATGATTTTATTCATACCTCAAAACCACTACAATAGGGCTTTCACTATTAGTATAAAGTGATAAAGTTTTCCATAATATCAGAGCTGAACAAACTATCATTAAAAAATTTAAAATTTGTTGTGCAAACTTCTATGAACAAAATATACTAACGAACGTTTTATCAATTATTTAATAATTTGTACAAGCGTTAAGGACAAGATCTATGAAGCTTGCAAAATATTCTAACGAACGTTTTATCAATCATTCAATAGATATATTTGTTATTTATTTATGTATATAAATTTCTCTTTTAAATTTAATTATTATTGGTACTTATTTATTATTCTAATCATTATTTATGTATAGTAAAGAAAAAATTTTAATATCTATTTATTTATTATATTTACTTTTTAAAATAAATGATTTTACTATATAAAAAAGACATGCCTAAGCGATCAAAAATCTGTAAATATTCATAATAATGTAATATTTGGACATTTACTTCTACTTATACTTGCAATTGGACGCGCCAAACAAAATTTTACGTATATGAATATAAATGCAAAATTTGACTTTAAGGGTCAGATTATTTTCGGTTTTATTAACAACCTGCTTTAAGATTTTTCTTAAAGCAGATACATATGATAAAAAAGTTATATCTCAAATTTGGTGGTGGCTACTACACAGCAAGGGTATCAAACGAGGGTATGATTATAAAATTTCACTATGATGCAGATCATCCAAATTTTACACATTAATTGTTTATTAGAATTTCGGCAGAGTTTCGACAGTCACTAAGAGGTTTTGGCAAGCAACCTTACATAACACAGGTCCAAATCCAGTGATCTAGGATTTTTAATTATCCAAAAATTGGTGTAATCTATAAAAGATATGTTTATTGGATTGTTAATTATGCATTGAACTATTCTGGCCATTTAACATGGATAGATTGATCATATTGATAAAGTATCATTATATTAGATGTTATGCAATCCCAATTGTTGACAATTTTTATTCTTTTCAGGCTATATATATATAATAACTTTTTTCATCATAATTTAATCTGAGGCAAATACTGATAACAAAGATAAAAATCAACCCCACCAGTATCACATTCAAATTATCACAGGAACTACATTTATAGCTATAATATACAATCATCATATTATTTAATAGAAAATCTCTGATATTGGTAGTGTGTATGGGCAGAAATAATAATAGTAACTGATATAAATAAAACATCAATTTCAATTCTGATATTGATGCTGTTTTTTTTTAATTTCTTATAGAAACAACCAGCAAAAAGTTGGGAAATTGAAATTCCATACAAAAAATTTTAAGCTTTATAATATAAACAAACTTAATCATACTTACTTGGGAGTGTTGGGTTGCAAAAGGATTAATAATATAATATATATATTATAAATAATAATAATAAAGAAGTTTAATGGTGGTGTCAACTGACCAAGATGAATGTTGTTCCGTCATTCCGTCATTATATTATTAGTTTGGAGCCGTTGATCAATTTATTCACGATACGAACTTTATCTGCAAGTCATTCGGTTGCCTGATGAGCTAATACTAAGGAACTTTGTTTTGGAATATTCGACATTAGTGGTCATATTCAATATTTTGGGACTACGTGTAACAAACAAGACACGTTTAATTGTTATTGGCTGAAAATTAAAATCGAGAAATTAGAAAAACTAAATTAATAATAATTTATATAAAAATAATACTGGTAATTAAAAATGTTTGAAGAGCAGATAAGGTTTCTTCGTGAAATGAGCAAACGGACGGTAAAACGTTTTTACAAATTATTATGATATGAAATGGAAGAATTCTTTTTTAAATTTTGATTATTATTATTTGATTATTTTTATTTTAGTTTGCACAACAAATTTTAAATTTTTTAATGATAGTTTGTTCAGCTCTGATATTATGGAAAACTTTATCACTTTATACTAATAGTGAAAGCCCTATTGTAGTGGTTTTGAGGTATGAATAAAATCATTATATACATTTTAAAGTCATATCGTATTTATATATGTGTATGATTTAGTGGTAGTATGGAACCAGCATTTTACAGGGGAGATATATTATTTTTAAGTATGCCAAATGAACCAGTGAAAGTTGGTGATATTGTGGTATTTAAGATTCCAGGGAGGGAAGTGCCAATTGTTCATAGAGTAATAAAATTACATGATGAGTGAGTTGATGTTTTTCAATTTGCAAAAAAAAAAATTCATGATTTTTGCAAATATTTAACTATATATATATATTATTAATTTTTAATTAGAGTTCAATCAGGTAAACAATATATTTTAACTAAAGGGGATAATAATCAAGTGGATGATAGAGGTTTATATAACAAAAATCAGGTCTGGATTCATAAAGAACATTTAGTTGGAAAAGTTAATGGGTAAACATCAATATAATAATTGTAATCAATATGTCAATATTACTACTAGTAATAAATAATTCTAATTCTAACATTAACTTTATTATTATAATAATTTATTAGATTTCTACCTTACGTTGGAATAATTACTATAGCAATGAATGATTATCCTCAACTTAAATATTTTTTAATTATTGCTCTTGCTATATATGTGTTAATAAATAGAGAATGAATAATCCTTATCACTATGGCTACCACCTTAATTACTACTGTTATTATTGTTATTATCGTCATTTCCATCATCATCGTTATTATAACAATCACCCTGGATATAAAAAACCTCCATAAGAAAGCCATAGTAAGAAGAAAAACATAGTCCCGGGGACTTTATATCAAGAGTATCTGTGTATTTTATTTTTTACACAAGCATATCCACTTCACACATCATCATCAATACTAAGATATTATTTATTTTCTGTTTCATAAAGTTACCATAATACATTTTCAAAATATAAGGTTTTGTAGATAGGTAGCCTTAAAATTACTACAAATGGATTTTACCCAAAATAGTTGCAAAGCCCCCAACATAAATTTGATAATAGGAGATTTAGATTTTTTACGCGTTACGTTAAGTTTTGTTAGAAAAGGTAATTTAACATATTTAGAGACCAAATAAAATAATGAAAAAGTCAATAATTACAAAAGGGAATTTGTTTTTTTACAAATAATAAAATTACTTTTTGGTGAGTTTAATATAATCGTTTATCTACAAAGATTATAATTATTTTTCTGATAGGTAAATAATGGAATCGTGTTTGCCAAGGAGAAAAGGCATATTCTGTTTTCAATTGCATTATAAAAATGTTCGAGAATTTGAAATATAAAGACTGGAGATTAGAGTAATATATTGGAGAAATTGTAATAAATTTGACTCACAAAATTTTTTTCATTTCATTCAACATCCAACTTTGGCAACCTAAATTGTTAAACGACCCATCGAAGAAAGAATACATAGTTCGATAGAATGGAGTGAAGAGTACGGAAATGAATATAGCAGATTTAAATGTAAAAAATTTTCTTTTTGAATACTTTTTGTGTGACAATACAAGTTGACATCATTCCCACATGTGTGACACAAAAAAACCAAGGCAAAAAATCACGTCGCGTTCAAAATGATGTATAATGTTCAAGTTTGAACATCTTCCTTCCCAAGTTAATTCTGATCCATAAAACAAGTTTTGCATAGTATGCAAGTTGTGTTTACTTGGTTTTTTAAAGGCGAAGTGTTCTTTATTAATAAAATTATCACATATATATATATATGCAATGATTTTAATTATCAAAAAAAACCCCCCATTCACAGTTTTGAAATGATAATACGGGAGCATACTACTCTTTATACAATAGACCATATAATCATTAGATATTTTAAAAGGGGGAAGGCTTCAACCCACAGAAGATATTCTTAAATTTTATGCTGAATTGACAAAAAGATCTTGGGACCCTAATTCAGAAAAATAGGCCAACATATCATTTAAATAAACGTTCAATTTTGATATAAATGCATTAATTTAAAAATAGATGTTATTTATTCGTCATGATTATATAATATATATATGTGTGTATATATATATTACATCTTTGAAAATAATAATTATAAGAATTATTGTAATTATATATTTAATATCTATTATTTTATATACATGATTAAAAATATGTTTTACTTTCTCTCTATCTTATATAATAAAATATTTCAATCCTGTTCTAAAAAATCACCAATAATTGGTTCCTCGACCCAATTTTCCCCCCAAAATCTTAAATTCCAAAAATCGGAATATTTACGATCTTTTTTATAACGGTAATCAACTCTCTCAATCACAGATCTTACTTTGGACAGACCTTCTCCCGTTATCTGAGAAGGAGATGCATAACTGATATCCAGATATTTCAACGATTCACCTAAACAAGCTGCTATAACAAATAAATGTGAATCGTTTAAGCAATAAGAATCTGGAATTTTAAATGTCTTTAATTTTGCTCTGCATCCCTTTAAACCTAATAGTAAATCATATGATGAAAAACACCAATCGGCGTGAATTATGAGATGTTCTAATGACTCCGGTAGATTTTCAAAAAATAAGGAATTGGATCTACATGTGTCTAGAATTTCACCATATATTTCTAAAATATTCAAATTTACTGTTAATTTTAATAAATCAATTAATTGATTCATATCATTGTTATTGTTTATGTTAATGGAAAAATCTAATAAATTAGTATTGTTTGATATAACATCAAATATATTAATTGGATCTGTTGGATCGTTGATTTCAATTGGTCCTATATGAAGCGTTGATAATGATTTTGAATTTTCTATAAATTCAGCCAACACATTATCCTTCATGATTGTGTTTTTGAAACTTAATTTTTTTAGATTTTTTAATTCATTTCTACTAGAAAATACTTCCATCAAGTTTTTGATTCCTTTACAACTTTCGAAAGTTAAAGTTTCTAAATTTTTTAATCCAGTTAAAGGTGTGAAATCAATTATGTCATTGTTGTTGCCATTGCTAATGTTGAAGCTGAACAAGATAAATTCTAAATGTCTTAAAGAATGAATTTGTTGATCCAATAAACACATCAGCGAACCAACTAATCTATTTGGTTGATTACAACTATGTAATGCTAAATGTTCTAGATTTTTCTGAACTTTTATTAGTTCAATTAAATTATCAATTTGTCTTTGAGGTACATTATGTTCGTGCAAAGCACCCACACGACCCGGACTAATGTATAGTGTTTTAATATTTCTAGATGTTTTCGATGCGCTCAAAAATATTTCATATTTTAAAAAATCTCCGATACAAGTGAATTGTTTTAATTTTGCCAGGCACTCATCTGACCCTGGTAAACCAAACACATTCAAATGATTATTCTTTACCATAAACATGTCACCTGTTTCAATCGACAGCTTAACCAAAGAATTTGATTTCAGCATAAACATTTCCAATAAAACCCTTGATAGAATCGCCACCCTTTCCCTATAAACTTCGCACCATTTATCATATAGATTAAACCATTTTGATACTGAAATGTATAAATCAAGGTATGATAAATTTTTTAGAAATATTGGATAATCAAACATTGGTAGAAAAACGGTAGCTCCGAAATAATCATAATCGTCATTGTATTCTTCTTCGTTTATTAATAATGTTCCTGTTTCTTGTTTAATTTTCTGTATTTGTTCAGCCGAAAGAAATCTCATGTAGATTTCTATTAGTTTTGAGGAAGGTGAAGACCTGGTTATACGAAAAGGTTGACTCCATAATACTTCTACAGTTAGTTCACACCATAATTTATTAACTAGTAAGCATGAATATAAAGTATCTTTGTCTTCTTCTAGTTCTTTTAATACAATTCTTAAACAATCTCCCGTTAACTTTTCTTTAGACATTGTTTGAAATTAAATGAAATGCATTGAAAAATTTTTATATTGGTATATTAATATAGTTTGTTGATTACACCACATTTGTTTCATGTGAATGAACGTGACATTGCTTTTGTTACATAATACGGCGATCAATATGAGGACCTTGCCGGTTAAGAAATGAATTGATTCTTCAAAAGTTATAATTTATTTTATTATTATTTAAAGAAAAAAATTTTTGAACCATCTAATATACATTTTTAATATTAATATAAAAAATTAATCCAGTTAATCCTAAAACCTATCCTTTTTTAAATTACAAAATCTTGGTGTAAATTTACCCTGTTTACACAAAGAAAAATGGCCAGTTTAATGTGCATTAAACTGTTGTTGTAAATTTTTATATTCATCTTTATATTTTTTAATTTCATTTTTTCTTCCTTTATACAAATTTTTAATTGTTTTAAATAAAAGTTTTTCGTTTTTTATTTCCATTTTTGATGATAAGATTTCCATTGAATCATCAAAATTTGATTTTAATAATTTGGCTGCAAATAATATGGCAAAAAAAAAAAGAAAGAATGAGAAGATATAAATGTAAGTTAATAGAAAAATCCAATTGATTATAATAATAATAAATTAATTACACTTACGTTGATTATATATTACTAAAGCAATAGCAATATAATATAATATATCAAATCCATTCATCATAATTAAATCCCAAAATCGCAAAAGGATGCTATGAGCAACAACATTTGTTGAAAACAATGTTAAATACCATTTAGTTGAATATGATGCACTAGTTATATTCAATTTTTCCTAATTTTTTAATATATAGATATCCAAGGAGAGAGTAAATAAGGAGAATAAGTAATCAGAATAGAAATAAACTATATAATATGATATTATGAAAAAATATATTATATTCATACAAAATGATCTGTTAATTTTGGTGCATATAATTTCATTAATTTTTCTTGGATATATAAACCTTCCATCAAGGAAGGGGAACCAGGCACATAAAGATTATGTAAATCACACTTTGAAAATAATTTTGTCAACATTATAAAGGCATCCTACAAAATAACAACAAAACAATATTTGTAAATGAAAAAAAAAAAATTTTTAGCCAACTTGTCAAACAAACGATTGATTAATTAATTACCTCCTCAGGGTAATACATTAATAAAATTGCTACAACATTAGCCATTCCTTGAGAAAAACCAACTTCTTCATTATAGTTTGAGAAAGCTCTCAATACATTAAACATTGATCTTTGCCTAATTTTTATTTATTGCAGAAAAAAAATGATTAAATAAAATTAAATATTTATGATTATAATATTAGATGAGACATGTGAAATAATCATCATAATTAATTACCCAGGCCCATATCTTGATTTAAACATTATGTGTGATTGTAATGTTACAGATACATTTAAGTCTATGTTATTTTCATGAATTGATGGTAAATTTAATAATGACTTTTTTTTAAAGAAAGAGAGAGATAATTAATCAATTGATTAATCAGAAAAAAGAAATATCATTCAAATAACAATTAATTAATAACTTACTTTGTAGGTATATATCAAAGAAGATTCATCATATTCTGCTTCATCTTTTTCAGTTGTCAACATAAAATTCCTAAAATAACAATATGAACCAACATTTAAATATAATATATACACACATGTAATAAATATTTTTTGTGAAATCAATTATTATTAACTTACCAAACTTTATTTCTCCAAGGATTAGGTATACCTTTATAAACTCTTTTCACAAATTTTTTGTCCCATACAAATTGATAAAAGGTTTCACCATATCTTCCTAATTTAGAGACTCTTTTACGTTTTGAAAGCAAACTTGCCCATTTTTGTGATTCTTTGATTTCCTTTTTTTCTGCTCTATTTCACAAATAATGATAATGAAAATAATAATTCAAAATTGAGAATTAATAGAATAATATCACTCACTATATAGAAACCAATTTTGGTCTTTACCTTCTATCTACATCAAGTGATTTTGAGTTTATTGTCTCGTCTTTACTAAGTTCAAATCCATACTTATCAACAGACCCAGCATATTGATCAAATGATGCGTCATCTTTAAGCAGTTTATTATGACAGTATTTACGAGTCAATTTACCACCTTCAGAATTGGTGTGATCACGTGATATGTTTAGATTATTCGATGTGTATTGTTTAGTAGTTGCCTCGCAATTATCACCACCACCATTGTTAGATGTTTTAGGAGTGATCTTATTATTATCTTTTTTGATATTACGTGAATATGCGATGTTATCGGTAGTTATATTACGCGAACTACGATTATTATGTGAATAGGCAGTGTCGAGATATTTAATGCCGCCAGCGTTATTGTAATTCTTATTATAATCAGTATAATAGCTGTTATTGTAACCCTTATTATAACCATTATAATAACTGTTATTGTTATCCTTGTTATAGTAATTATAGTAATTTTTATTATTATTATTATTATTATTATTAACCTCACGCCTGTGAAACTACTAAAAAACATTTGGCTAGATTTTTCAATTTCGCATTTACTTTTAATTTTCTTTTATAGTTAATGGGTAATAATATATCAAGTACAACAACTTCTATAGCAACAGCTGGCATAGACAGTTATGTTAGCGAACTTGGTGACATTCAATATGAAAAAAGGTTAATATTTATTTGTTGATTTGTTAATATATCTTCAAATCAAATATCTAGAAATAACTTTTTCTCCACAGTTTGGGCAGTGCTCGTTTTATGAAAACTATTTGTGGTCGCCACAAAGAAGGTCCCGTTGTAGTCAAGATATTTATTAAACCTGAACCTAGCCTATCTTTGTCAAACGTTGTTAAAACACTTAAAGGTAGGATTTTCTTATAAATGGATGGATGGATGGATAGATGGATAGATAGATGATAGATATTTATGATTTTATCGATTTAATAATAGAGGAGAGAGAAGCATTATCTGAGATTCCAAATGCATTCCCTTATCAAAGAATAATTTAGACAGAAAAGGCTGGATATCTTATCAGACAACATTTTTTTAACAGTCTCTATGATCGTATTAGGTGCTGAATTTTTTCATTCTTCAATAAATCTATTAAGTTTTTTTGTAAAAAAAAACAAGCATTTAGAAATTATTTTTTTAGTACTCGGCCGTTTTTGAATTTAATTGAGAGTGCTTCAAAAACTCGTCGTTCGTTTGTTCGTGGAAGATTGTTTGTTGCATCATCCTTGTTTTCAACAATCTTTTAATATGGTATTAATATTAATGACCTTAATAAATATTAATAGAACTATCTAAGTTTCTTCCAACAAAAAACGGGAAAAAATATTTTCGATATGATGATCAGTATTGGCATTTGGCCGAATCGGCCAAGATAAGCAGCCAAAATAAACGGCCAAAATATTGATAAACTATGTTTTTTTAAAAAGTCATCATTCCCACGTTTGTTCTTCTCCATATTGAAGCATTAAAAATACCTCATAAATATATTAATTATGTACGACTTTTATCTGAACAAGTAGATAATGGCGAAGATATTGTAGATGCACATCTTGCAAAGAGAGGTCAGATTATAGTGTAGCTTTATTAGATAGTAAAAGCAAAAGAATTTGTACACATTGAAAAATGTTCAAATTTTAAAATCATACATCTTGAAGTTTAATGATGAATTTTTCGAGTCTGATAGAATTGTTAATAATTTAAATACTGGAAACTTTGAATAAAGTAATTCTAGAAAAAGAAAAATTATAGTATTACTATAATTTTTCTTTTTCTAGAATTACTTCAAGTCTCTAGCAGTGTTGAAATTACGCGAAATCTGCGGATGTAACATTATTATCCAATCAAATTTTGGATTTCTAGATGTAATTTCTAAATTTGTACTATAGTTATGAAATTTTATCATTATTTTTAAATATTTATAATAAATCAAAATAAACAAATTATTACTTACCTTTTGTTGTTATTTAATCCTTTCCTTGTACATAAATAATACTTTTGTATCCACCATTGTATATGTCTATTACAATGTTCATAATGATTATACAATACACTTGGCACTATTTTTCTTAAATTTGCAAAAGAGTTAATAAATAAACAAATCTGATAAATTGCATCACCAAAGTAATAATAAAAATACTAGCTAGGACCATGCAGAATGAAACTTTTAAGGGTCCAATTTTGGAAAGCCACACATAAAAAAATCTGGAAGGGTGGTAATTTTCATTTCCCTTAAAATGAATGACCCATAATAAGTTTGTACTGAAAGGTGGAAATAAACCCATGATTTTTTGCTATATTTTAATTCATGACTCCTTTCCATGTAGGAAAATGGTAGTGGCTAAACCTCTACTTTGTTCCCCTTTTTTTGTGTGCATAGGTGATGTTGTGTGCATTTATGCTTCCCAATTGTATACAAGTTGTAGGGTTCCTTGATTTTAATAAATATCTTATTATTATTATTATGTCAGATATAATAAGTTTCCTCCCTCAAAACATGTAATACATGTCCTTCATAACCATGGAATTTTTTCACAGATGAAAGAGTTTGCCAAGTTGGAAGTATACATGCAGCCCAAATTGGTTTGGTGATTTCAATGGTCAACATTATTCCAATTTTGATGGTATAAAGTAGAAATTAATTACAGCACTCACTATTAAAAACATAAGTGTAACACCCCTTTACAACACATGTAACCCCCTTTATGACAGTGCAAAATTAAGGCTCTGAACAGATCAGATCTTATTAAATTATAATCTGTTTTAAATCAGATCAGATCAGCTCAGATCAAAGCTAGACCAGATCAGATAAAAATTATTGATTCATAATTTCTTTCATAAATTTTATTATTATTATATATACATAATACTTCAGATCAGATCTCAGATTCCAGATCAGATCAGATTTCAGATCAACTTAAACGGATTTCAGCTCAGATTATACATGTGTTGTAAAGGGGTGTTACACTTATGTTTTTAATAGTGAGTGCTGTAATTAATTTCTACTTTATACCATCAAAATTGGAATAATGTTGACCATTGAAATCACCAAACCAATTTGGGCTGCATGTATACTTCCAACTTGGCAAACTCTTTCATCTGTGAAAAAATTCCATGGTTATGAAGGACATGTATTACATGTTTTGAGGGAGGAAACTTATTATATCTGACATAATAATAATAATAAGATATTTATTAAAATCAAGGAACCCTACAACTTGTATACAATTGGGAAGCATAAATGCACACAACATCACCTATGCACACAAAAAAAGGGGAACAAAGTAGAGGTTTAGCCACTACCATTTTCCTACATGGAAAGGAGTCATGAATTAAAATATAGCAAAAAATCATGGGTTTATTTCCACCTTTCAGTACAAACTTATTATGGGTCATTCATTTTAAGGGAAATGAAAATTACCACCCTTCCAGATTTTTTTATGTGTGGCTTTCCAAAATTGGACCCTTAAAAGTTTCATTCTGCATGGTCCTAGCTAGTATTTTTATTATTACTTTGGTGATGCAATTTATCAGATTTGTTTATTTATTAACTCTTTTGCAAATTTAAGAAAAATAGTGCCAAGTGTATTGTATAATCATTATGAACATTGTAATAGACATATACAATGGTGGATACAAAAGTATTATTTATGTACAAGGAAAGGATTAAATAACAACAAAAGGTAAGTAATAATTTGTTTATTTTGATTTATTATAAATATTTAAAAATAATGATAAAATTTCATAACTATAGTACAAATTTAGAAATTACATCTAGAAATCCAAAATTTGATTGGATAATAATGTTACACCGATAACACTGGGTACGATGTCACATTATATTGGTAGTACAATTATGATAATTTACTAAATTTTGATCCCTGAAATTTGTGATAAAATTGTTCACCATCCAGTTTTGTTACAGTATGCCCCATATTAATATTAATATCATATCTCTTTAAAAAAAAGTTTTAAAAGGAAACAAAAAATACTAAATAAAAAATTTTTTATAAAAAAAATTTTGATAAATAAATCTGTTTTCTTTTTTAAATTTTTTTTTACTAGTGAATTATTGTTAGCTAACTAAGTATTTAACCAACAAAAAACCCAACAAACAAACAAACAAATATAGAGCCTCAACTTACACACACAAATAAAAAATTTTTACCCTCTATCGGATACAAACATATATATATATATATAATACATACATATATATATAACTTATAATACAACACGCACATTTTTATATATATAAATAAATACAAATTATAATCATGGGTTCATACGAGCACGACACACAACGAACTAATAATAATAATAATCATCCGTCAACAACAGGTGTTAGTAAGAAAAATAAAAAAACAGTAAGTGTAGCAGATATAGCAGATACTGAAGAAGTAAAAAAGTTGAGATCTCTCTATAAAGACAAATTAGCGACATTACAAGAAATGTTTGAAGATTGGACAGAAGCAGATTTGCTGTTCACTTTAAACGAAGCTGAAGGTGACATCGAACTCACAGTTAGTCGAATCAGTGATGGTTTGTTTTTTTTTCTTTTAAATTTTTAATTACCATCACTATCATCTACATATTAAATTTAAGATTTTCAAATTTATAATTTTATTAAATATTAAATTAATGAGATTATAACTATAAAAAATTTTTTTAAAGAAGGCTTTAAAATAAATAAATAAATGATTAATTAATTTTATCTCTTTTTAAAATATAAATAAAAGGTCATACAAGTCAATGGGGTGAAGTTAAATCTCGTAAATCTAAAAAAGATCATAGCAATAAAACCAAATCTACCGGACAACCTGGTGTTTCTCAACGTGGTAGTGCTGGTAGTGGTGTTGTTACTAATGTTACCGGTAATAGTGGTAATGTTGGTCATAATAATGAACCACAACAACATCATCAGCAGCAACAACGTAATATTGTTGGAGGTAATGGAAGATCTCGTGGTCGTGGTGGAAGAAGAGATGATCGAACTAATAGTAGTAGTCGAGCTATAAAAAAAGAAAATGGTTCAGGTATGTTTTAGTGTCAAACAAAATTAAAGTCAAAATTAATAATTAAATAATCAATTAAATAATAATGATTAAATAATAACAATAAAAGGACATGGTCGAACTTCACGTCAACATCCAAATGGACCCAGTTCTTCTTTTCATCACAACGAAACAAGTAACGGTAACCAATTCAAATCATCTACCACCAACGATTCTAATTCTTGGGGCAACAATGATTCGTCTGGTGGAGGAAATAATTGGTCTTCAGATGCTAACAATGACGAATTCCTTACTAATAATGATTGGAATTCTAATGAGACAAAAAGTTGGGGCGATACCGAACCAACCTTCATTACTAAATCTACAAAAAACGAAGTAGTACCTTCATCATCACAGAATACTGCTACTAATTGGTCATCAACAATAGAATCAAAAACTGAAGGTAGTTGGGGAGATGAAGATATCAACATATCTACTACAACAACTGCTACTTCCTCTAATGATTTCTCCAAGGATGACTCTAATCTTAATAAAGATGGTTGGGCATCATCATCTTCAGATACTCATCATAACTCCAATGAGTTACGGGTATCTGATAATTGCAACAATAATAAAAATTCTAGGGATTTTTCAAAATCATACAAAAATTCTACTACATCGAAACCTTACTCATATTCATCATCTACACCTACTCCTAGTTCTTCTAATAAATCACCAGTACCGCCTAAATCACGGACAATACCTCCTCAGTCCAAAACTTCTTGGGCTCAAATTGTGAAGTGTGTTTTCAATCATATTTTCATTAAAAAAATTTTTTTTATAATCAAAAATTTTTTTTAAATAAATCATATAGTAACAAATCAAATAATTTTTTTTTTCATTATTCTCATTATTCTCATTATTGTGCAAATTTCTTTGTTATACCCCAAATATATTTATTTATTTTCATAATTGGGAATCAAAAAAAAACTCCCAAACAATTATATATGATGATTTTATGTGTATATAGGCCTGATCAAAAACCGGAACATAAACCCGAAACAACATCTACTACCCCTATACAGCAACATCATAACAACACTAATACCAAGGGCTCACTTGAAGCAACAAAACCTTCATCACCGAATATATCGAAAACAACTCCACCAATACCGACACAGTCTCCATCAAAAGTTGTTGAACAAGTCATTATAAATGATAACAACAACATAAGTATTAATAATGATTTCCAACAAGAAACCATTTCAACGACTTCTACTCCAGAAATTGCGATCTCTGAAATTGAAGAAACTAAAAAAAAATCACCTCCAGCATCATCACCATTGTTAAATAAGGAAGTTTTGACCCCACCATCAAATGCTACTGGAATATCAAACATCTTATCAACTTCTGCTACAAATACACCATCATCGCAGCCATCATCACCTACGCCTACATCTAATTCACTACAACAACAAACAACACCTTCACCTTCCTTATCTGCTGCAAATGCTACTACTATTAATAATAATATTGTTTCTAATACCACAACCACTTCCATTCCTTCATCTGAACAAGAAAACATCGCCAATTCCACTAATACACCCATAATATCATCATCCTCATCATCCTCATCATCACCAATAGTGACTTCTGTTTCACCACGTGCAAAAGAAATCATACCACACAGTCTAAAATCAAAAACAACTACTACTGCACGTCGACTCAAACAAGATGCCCCTGTTGTAATGCCTACTAATGGAACTGGTGTAGAAAGAGTCGGTGTTCAATTTGGTAGTTTAAGTTTATCAGAAACTTCTGAGGAACAGGTAGAAATGGTCGAAAATGATCTTTCATCTCTTGCCCATCAAGATGAACTTTCTAATTCTTCTACAGTTGTTGAAACTCAACAATCACAATCTCCACCACCACAACAGCAATCCCAACAACCGCTTAACCACCATCAAATTACTTTACCAGCTCAACAACAAGTTACACAACAACAGCAGTTGCAACAGCAACAACAGTTACATCAGCAACAGCAACAGCAACAACAACAGCAACAGCAATTACATCAGCAACAACAAACACATCAACAACAATTACAAGCGGTTCAAATACAATTACAACAACAAACCTCCAATCAACAGCAGCAACAAACTACACAAGTACAAACACAATCTTCTAATTCATTATCTCAGCCAACTTCTATTAATCGCCTACCTACATCCAGCTCATCTACCTCATCCACACAACAACAACAACCATCATCTATCAACAGCAGTGCACCATCAAGTGTGCCAACAAATGCTTCATACTTGAAACAACAACAAGAACAATCTGCCGCTACTGCATATTTAAATCAACATCATTTGGGAGGAATAGAGCCAATAAGTGCTCCCTATACTTCTTACATAAATCAACCACCAAATCAATTGTCACAATTTGGTATTGGACCTATTCAACCTGATTATGCTACATTATATCCTGCTGAAGCTCAGCGAGGAGTAATGGTAAATTTACTGATCAATTAATTAATATATATATTTATATGTATGGTAATTGATAAATTAATAAATAAACCTTTAACTTTAATGCTAACAACAATATTATTAATAGGGATATTATGCAGACCCTTCATATCCACAAGCCTTGCTCGTTACATCTTCAGTAGGTGGATTTCAAGGAAGAGACAAGTATTCACAAGAAACACCTAGCAATTCATCATCCACACAATCTGTCAGTCAACAAACAACAGGAACACAACAATCCACTAATCAACAAAATCAAAATCCACAACAACAACAAACATATCCTGTTAGTGTACCATATTTTCATCTGTACTACTATATGACAAACCAATTTCCTTCTGCCTATCAGCAATCTGGTTATGACCAACTGTTAGTAAATGTAAATAAATCAATGTGGATTGGCATCAGGTGCATCACCTTATGGTTACCCCACGACCCCTACTACTCCCAGCACACCTCATTACTCAAACACCAGATATGATGAAATGTCTCCTCTGATACATCATCTTCCTGGTGCAGTGCCTAATGTTCACAATTATCAGAAAACTTATGGAGGAGGCAGTGGTATGCCACCAATTAATTTCTTGGGTAATGCAGGAGGTGTTAATAGCAATCCACAACCTTCCTCTGCATCAGGTGGATCAAATACCACTACATCATCAAAGACTGGTAACAATAATTCAGACTTGAATCCTCAAGGCCAATACAAATCTTATCAGGATAAAACTTCTGCATCAGGCCAACAACAGTCTTCGGGGGTTGGTCAATCTGGTGCAATACAGCATCAACAACAATCTAGCACTCCCAATTATTATAGTCAACAACAAGCTCAACAAGTGTTTAATAGTTATCAATATCTACAAAACCATCAATACCACCCTCATCAAGCACATCATCAAGGTGCCAGAAATCGTAGTCAATACTGGAATCAAAATTAAGAAAACTATTTTGTTTGATGATGATTTATTTATTTATTTATTTTTATCCTTTTTGTTGCTAGGTTTTATATTATCAAAAAATTGATTTTGTGCATTAAAATATGATGTTTTTTCTTTGCTGTAAGATCTTCTTGATGTTTTGGGTAATTAATCATTGTGGTGGATATGGATTAAAATATTAATAGTAATTAGGATGTGGAAGAATTATGATGTAGTATAGTGGTAGTAGTAATTATGGCAAACAGGTACATTTATTAATTATTTGTCAAAACCTATTATTGCATTAATTATTATGTGAATATTTTATTTTATAAAGATTTTTGATAATTATTTTATATTATTTTATATTAATCATTTGTTTTTTTTTTAAAAAAAAAGGACATAAAAATACATATCATAATTTTTTTTTTCATAATAATAATAATATTTTTTATATATATTTTTTATTTTATTTTACTTTTAATAAACAATTCTAAGAACTATTTCCTTTTTTTTCTTTATTAATTGTGTATAAATTTTTTTATTAATTAAATATATTAATTGCTACCAATATTGCAAAATATATATCATAATAAATATGTATTAACAAAATTATAGTTAAACAATCAAAAAAGTCTTTCTTTATACTGATTCTTGAACTTCTGGTTCTTTGAAATCTTTAGCACCTATTTTAGAACCAGTATCAGCACTATCACCATGTAATTCCATTAATTTTTGTACATCAAATTTAGGACTTTTAAGAATTTTTACTTTACGAATATAAGCCTATATTATAAAAAAAATTTTTTTGGGAGGTTTTTTTTATTTGTTAAAATATATAAAAATACATATTTCAAATAATAATAGTAATAATAAATGCTTACATGTTGAAGAGGATAAATTCCTTGGCAAGCTTTTGTAATTTCAAGACCAATTGATTCAGGTACAAATTTTTCTACTAAACCTTTCAAATCTGCACTAGTAGCCTGAGCAGTCATAATGTCAAACATTTTTTTACGAATTTGACGAATTTGTGAAGTTTGTGCATATGTGGTTTTACGAATTTGATTTGGTCGCCTTTTTGTGAAAGCAATTGCAAATAAACGAAGTAAATATCCATCTGTTGTCTTGACATCAACATGTGCTTCAATCAAAGTCTAAAATGATTTTTAATAGGTAAACAAAATAAATAAATAAATAATTAAATAAAAATTGAATTATTTGATTAGTAATGCCAAAAATAGATGTATATAAGCAGAAAATCTTTTTTTTATATATATATTTTACCTGCCATTTTCTGACCAAAGATCTAAGCTTATCAGATGTAAAATCCATTCCATGAAAATTTGTTAATAAATTTCTATCTTGTACTTCGTCCACTCTTAATTTGATTTTTCTATAAGCTTGTTCTTCGTCTTGATTTAAATCAGCTAATGAAATTTCAAACACACGACCTTTTAATGCATCATCAGCATTTTCTATTTTAAATGAATAAATAAATATTTATATAATTGTTATAATTATTATGGTTCAATTTATTGAAAAGCTAAGCTAAAAAATCATTATCGATGCATTACTTACTTAAACCTTGTGTACGGTTAACAAGTGTTTTACCAACATTTCTAACTAAAAACATTGATGGAGCTTTCACATCATACCAATCTTTACGAGTAAATGGATCAACACTATGATATTATAAATATTTAAAAAAATTGATTAGATTAAATTAGAAAAACTTTTTTTTTCCATCAATGCATTAATCATTAAGAAGTATTAATTAACATTAATTATTAAATATTGATTATTCAAAAACACACATTTTTTTCTTTAATCCTTTTTTTCCTTTGCTAAGACGTTTATTCTATTTTATTCAATAAAATAATAAATAGATGTTATTTAATCAATCAATTAAACCAAAAAAAAATAGATGAGTGAATTGAAGAAATGAATGAAATTTCCAATTTACCTTGCCAACAGCTATTATTATTATTATTGAGTAATATTTAGTAATTGACAGTTAAAAAAAATTTTTTTTCAATAATAATAGAAAAATTTTAATTGAATTCCTTTTTAATTAATTGAATAAATTGAATTTACTTACCCATTTTAATACACTACAGAATTATAAATAAAAAAAGCTTGTCAATTAAAAGAATATTATCAAAAAAAAATTTTTTCTAAAAAAAATCTCGATTTTTTAGGGGAATCACGTGGTAAATTAATAGTAAACAATGGCTCAAAAAAAAATTTTTAATGTTGATCATCATAAATAATATAATAATAATAATAACGTAAAATAATAACTCATCATTATCAACATTAACACTTAATACTTTTGCCAATCAAACTTAACACTTACTTAAATATTTAAACACTTTTACAAAAACTTAAACAAAAACATTTATGCTTAACAAAAACCAAAACCCAAACCTTTGCTTTCTATATTAAAGCAAATAACCAAAACCTCAGAATTCTATACCACTCTGAGGACAATTAAACCCTATTGTTTAATTTCCGACCAAAAAATGTTTTATTAAGCAAAAATTGAATGAATTATTTGTAAATAAATTTTATATTATAAGCAAGGCCTGAAATATTAATTAAATAGTTAATTAACCAGTTGATTGATTGATTGTTCTTTCACTTGGTCAAAAGGTAATAATTTTTATGTTCTAAAAATTAATTTCTTTTTTAAATTAATATATAAGAAATAAATAATAAAAATAAGTAATAAAAATATTAATAATAAAATGACACATGTCCAAAACATGATTGGACAACAATCTGTTTTATCACAATATTAATATGTAAATCATATTACAAATAGTAATCCCAAGAATAAGAA
>CAUDNR010004423.1:56218-73188 GCA_958430865.1 Entrophospora sp. SA101 | reverse complement strand
ATATAAAGTTAATATGTAACATTTTAATATTTTTCAAAAACTGCATACTTTCTTCCAGGTACTGTAATAATTTTCTTTAACATTCATGGTTGCTCCTTCTGATTTTTTTAATTGGGAAAAAGAGAGGGAACAAGTGACACATTTCTTTACTCCACAAAACAATATTAAAAATTCCTTTAAAATTGTTTTTTTATTAATAAAAAAAAGATGAATAAGATCAGTAAAATAAATAAAATAATTAAAATAATCACCAACTTGCATGGAAATAATTAGAAAAAGGGTGGGTGTTTGTTTATGATAATACATATTATATAAATTAAATAAAAAAAAGTTTGTGTTTGGGCCCCAAAATTTTTAAAAGCGGAGAATTCAAAAAATATGCCACCGCTTTCTGCGTTATTTTTCGCATGGTAGCACACTGAACCAAAAAGTATAAAAAAAATTTCATATAAATTTTTAAAAAAATTTTTTTTATTTATTTATTTGTAAACTATCTAGTCAAAAACTGTTTGTGTATTTATCATTTACTCCGGCCTGCTCAAAGAGTTTCCAGTTATTAACCGTCACTTGCATCAGTTTGTCTTTACCCCCCAAAAAAAACTATTCCTTTCAAAACTAAAAGAGACTCCTTTGACCCCTTCCACCACACACAAAGTACAATAACAATGGCTATTACTGTAAGTTTTCTTATTTTTTAGTGTTTAACTATGAAGTTCAATAAATATGATTGGCGGTATATGATGGACATGAGTAAAGGATGATAACTAGTATTTTATCAAACAAGCATAAAAAGTTTTTTCTTCTTTTTAGCTTTAAAAAGCAAAAAATTAACTCAACATGGTATTTGTAATAAATTAATGAATTAATGTCTTCTTTAAATTTTTGGTTTTTTTAGGCACGCGAAAACCAGGTATTTTGAAACCGTGTATCATCTTTAATATAATTGTATATTAGTTATCAAAACAAATTATATTGATTTCTGTCTATATATATATATTGACTATTAATTAATGAATTACTAAAGGTTTACATGGCTAAGCTCGCTGAGCAAGCTGAAAGATATGATGGTAATCGTCTCTTTTTTCTTTACTCTCATTTTGTTTCTTTAATTAATTAAATAAAATTGAAATTTCACATCAATTAAATATGATTTCTTTTCATGATAATTGAATTTCTTGAATTATCAATTAGAAATGGTTTCCTACATGAAAGTACGTAAATTATTATTATTATTATTATTAGAAAAAAGTCTTAATTGTCATTCATCTTCATCGTCTAATTATTGTTTGTGTCAATGATAGGACGTTGCCAAGGTAATTTATCATTTTATTTTTAATACATTGATCAAATAGTAATTTTTTTACTATAATTAATTATTCACTTCATTGATAATTATTTTTATTTTTAGCTTGGTGTAGAACTTACTGTTGAAGAACGTAATCTCCTTTCGGTTGCTTATAAAAATGTAATTGGTGCCCGTCGTGCATCTTGGAGAATTATTTCATCTATTGAACAAAAAGAAGAAAACAAGGGGAATGATACTCAAGTTCAAAAGATTAAAGCATATCGTCAAAAAGTAGAAGCTGAACTCTCCGAAGTGTGTTCGGATATTCTTGCTGTATTGGATGAACATTTAATTCCAGCTGCAGAGGCTGGGGAATCTAGAGTATTTTATTATAAAATGTAAGAAATTATGGTGAAAAATATTTATAAAATAATTAATCTTTAATTAATTAATTCTTTATATACACGCTCTACCAATATCTTTACAGGAAAGGTGATTATCACCGATATCTTGCTGAATTTGCCTCTGGTGAACGAAGAAAAGAAGCTGCAACACAAGCACATGAAGCGTATAAACATGCCACTGATATTGCTCAAACAGACTTGCCTTCAACTCATCCAATTCGCCTCGGACTTGCTCTAAACTTTTCCGTTTTCTACTATGAGATCCTCAATTCACCTGATCGTGCATGTCATCTTGCTAAACAAGCATTTGATGATGCTATTGCTGAACTTGATACTTTAAGTGAAGAGTCTTATAAAGATAGCACATTAATTATGCAATTGTTAAGAGATAATTTAACTCTTTGGACTTCTGACTTACAAGAGGGTAAATATCTTTCGTCCTTTAAAAAAAAATAATGATTTTATACAATTTGTTATTAACGATCACTTATACGACAATTAGAAGAAAAACAAGACGACGCCAAACCAGAAGTTGAAGCAGAAGAATCTAAGTAGCAATTTTATAAATAAATTAATTAATATTAATAAAAAATAATTTTTTTATACATACATCATTTTTTAACATTTTTATATATCATATTGCCCCCAATTATTATTTACATCAAGTGTGAGTGAGTCTGTGTGTAAAATTAATATCTTTCTTTTTTTCATTATTTTTATTGCAAGTTCTTTTTATCTTATTAAAAATATCACAATAATAATTAATAATAATAATAATAATATAATTTCACAAAAAAATTTCGGGATTCTATTCTAAGGCTTCATAGGGTGTGGTGTGTTGGTTTTATTAATGTTATTTTATTTTTTAAATTTTCTTTCATTCATATAAAGGAGTCCTTTTTTGTTTTGCCCTCCCTTATATTTTTTTTTAATTATTTTTTTATATTATATATTATATTATATATTAATAATAATACATACATCATACAAGTTTTTTTTTTAATTAAATGCAAAGAATATACATATAAATATTTATATTATTTATACACAAATTGTCAAAGATGGCTACAAAAGATTAAAAGCTAACAATGATTTTTTGTTAAATTTTTTTTTGGAATAAAATTCATGATAAAATCTGAAAATCCTTAACTTAATGTGACAAAAACCAATAAATTCCCAATTTATACGGCTTTTATTAATTTATAAAAACATCAACTTTTGCATAATAAAATTTTTAAATAAATTTACTTAATTTAGTAATATAGCATTTTATACCTTTATATTATTGAGAAAAAAATTTTATGATTAATAATCAGTTTTTTATAATTAAAAAACAGCCAACAACCATTATCCTTAAAAACGTACCACAGTTCCAGATGAAGAAGCTATACGTGGCCAAAGATCTGCACATTCCTTCACTGAACCTGTAATAGCTGAACCTTTCATTTACAATAACACCAGCATTATCTTTAAAAAAAATTTATTTCGTAAATTATATTGCTTTAGCAATATATTAAAAAAAATGAATTTATTTGTTTACCTTCAAAATATAGAAAAACACCATCTCTTTTTCTCCAAGGTTTTCGTTGCCTAATAACATTATAAAAATAACATTATTATTATTATATATAATTAAATGAGGATATAATTTCATATATGGGGGCTTTTCAATAGAACGGACGTTGTGAAAAAGCAATTTTGAGTTAATACCATTGCTATATGCAATTCCTCGCGTAGAACGTTTTTGGCTTAGAAACCATTCCCAATTTGCATAGTAAAATATCGAGATACTTTTCTTTAAAATTTCAAAAACGAGAGTAAACCTCTTAAAATGCGGGTCTTTTTTTGATTTCCTCAAAACATCATTTTTACAACATGGTCCGTCCTATTGAAAAGCCCCCATATATATAATTAATTAATTTTACCTTTTTTTCTTAAATCAGGTTTCCTTTTTTAACAGTTACCAATAACCATATCACCAACTCCAGCTGCAAGTAATCTATTCAAACTAGCATGAATACCTTTAACTGAGATAACGTATAAATTTTTGGCTCCAGGATTATCAGCACAGTTCATCACTGCACCATCCTCATAAACTATTGATAAATGTACTAAATTTTTACAAAATTGTGCAATTAATTGAAGTATATTTCCAAAAATCCATTATTCCGAACATCATCAAGATTTAGATATTTAAGATTTTTTTCATTATTGTTAATAAAATCAAATAGGTCTGATATAAATAATGGATTATGGATATATAATGTCATAGATTCAAGATTTGGCAATAAAGTATCTTTCAAATATTCGGTTTTGATGCCAGAATATACTAAAGATAAAGCCTTTAAATTGCATAAAAATTGGTAATATATCAAACACTCCACTGTTTGAGTAAACTGTTATTGATTGTGAATGTGAGTAACTTAAAGAAACATAGCCAAAAATTAAGAATTCAGAAGAGCAAATTGAACGGAACAAAGAAGAAACCAAGCAAGCGAAAAAGAAAGCCGAAAGAGCCAACGAAAGGATCGATAATCTTTTAAAAAGCAGCGATTGCTTGATTGCTCTAAGTTTGCTTGTTTGAAATTATCTGATAAAGTTTATGAATGAATGGCTGGTTGCTTTATTTGATTTTGTGCTTTAATTAGTTGAGCCGGATCATCTTAAAATTTACCATTGTAATCTATTCTTAATAATTAAATGGAAAATAATTTGGTGGTCGAAATGATTTATTGGTCTTGAGGTTTGTGCAGCATAATGGTCATTCAAAATGTTGCACTAATTTTATTATTACAGTTCACTCTCTCTATAACGGCCTCCATTCTATAACGCACTGTAAATCAGAAACCAATTTTTTACTATATAAAAACCTTACTCTATAACGGTTTTCTTAATTAAATTTCCTATAGTGTATAACGGCCAGTCTGGACATTATCATATGTTGTCTATAACGGTTGACGATCATGATCTGAGGTAATCATTACCAAATTAAGAAATTGAGTGTGTCACACTCAATTATTTATTAATAATTTGAACGCGCTTATTGTCTGTCACAATACTCCCACTCACTCTATTTCTGAATTCAACAAATTTAACTAATGTAAGAGTTTACTTCTTACCACCAAACATAACAACATTTTTACAACAATGTAATGCCGGGATAATCAACAGCTTCAAGGTGAACTACAAAAAATTTTTCTTGCAAAAAAAAGTTGGTGATTATGAAGAAGTGAGAAATGGTCAAGAATATGAAAAAATTTCAATTAAAACATGCAATTAAATTTACAGCAAAAGCTTGGAAAAAAGTTACCAGTCAAAACTATAGTTAACTGCTGGAAAAAATCTGGTATCTTACCTGATTATGATATTAATTCCAACGAAATTGAAAATATGTCATCAATTTTAAATTTATTGAATGTAAGAGAGCTCAATGATTTGCAAAATTTGATTGATGAACTTTGCACTTCCTAATCCTATATCTGCGTCTGAATACATTGAAATTGATGACTCATGTGTAAGTGAAGAAAAAATCTAAATGACATAGTTACCAATAATTAATCCACCAGAGAAAAATGAAAGCCAGGAAGAAATAATCGAAGAACTTCCACCTGTTACAAATAAAGAGGCCTTGTCAGCAATAAAAACATTAGAAATTTACATTGACCAACAAACAATCAGAATTAAATGAGGATAATTTTAAATTATTGAAAAGAAAAATTAAAAAAATTGATTTTAACTCACAACAACAATCCACACTAGATGGCTTTTTTAATATTGAATAAGTATGCAAATTATAAATAGTTTACTTTCATTTATTTCATTTATTTTTTAAATATATTTTATCGTACAAAATAAAAATCTTTATATTGTAACACATTATGACTATGATCTGCAAACTCTCTATAACGGTCTCTCTCTATAACGGCCTTTTTTTGCCAAATCAGGCGGGCCGTTATAGAGAGAGTGAACTGTATATACAACAAACAAAAATTACGCTAGTACTAAAGTATATGATTATTAATTAAATACAGTCGTCGCGTAATAAAAATCACATTTGGTCAATGAATGAATGTGCCGTTGCAAAGTTTTTGTTCCGTTCGCGAATTAGTCATTTTTTTCGATTGTGATCCTTCTTCCCTTTAAGTGAGTTAGTCATTTTTTTGATTGATATATAAACTGTTTGTATTTATCGATCGAGCAAAATTCTTTTCAATCCAACAACTCTCTTTTCGATAAAACGATAAATAAAAAATAACACAATAATACTTTGGCTTATCCTTTCTTTATCTTTGACTTTTTTTTCTGAAAAAATGCCATCGATCAATGTGCGTCATTTGATTTTTTTTTTTCCACATGCTCACTTCCGTCCTATATAAGGAATGAATTTTCACAATTTGATTTCAATTTTTTTTATACAGTTTAAAATACTTTTACAAGGGTATTACGTAGCAATAAATCATGTGTAAATAATTACACAAATTTGAATCTCACAGCTTTCATAATACGATTTGCTCGAAGAAAAAATGTCTGAAATTAAACGTTGCACGGAATTTAAAACCACTAAATCAGCTAAATTTCGTCAACTGAAAGGCAATAAATGGAAAGAAACTGAGAACAACAACTTAGTGAAGGTAACGTGGACAGAAGATGTTGTTTTATGTAACATTTGTTTGATTTTTCATGCGTTGTTCATTTTTCGTACCTTAATTTCGTTGTGTTTGCGATCATTTCATTGAAATTCGTTATGTTAAGGTTATTTTGATTATATCGAGAGAGAAGATTTAGGAAGAGAGTTATTCTTCAACCAAGTCAAAAACCAACCCTTTAAATACATTTTCGAGTAGTACGATTTAATTTATTAGACTGTTTCAATGGCTTGTCGCATGGTTGCTTCCAACTTCTTAAATTCGAACCATTTGTTAACGAAATAATTGGATTGTTGACAAAATGAATCAAACCCATATTTATTTCTACGTTATCAAATTCACGATTTTAATTGGTCAATCACCAAATTGCGTGGGTTAAAATTTTGTGTTCCCAGAACGGTCTCTCTGCTCACTTGCACATCCTCGATTACAAAACTTGTTAAATTAAAAAATCGAGATTTTTTTTAGAAAAAATTTTTTTTGTTAATATTCTTTCTTAATTGACAAGCTTTTTTTATTTATAATTCTGTAGTGTATTAAAATGGGTAAGTAAATTCAATTTATTCAATTAATTAAAAAGAAATTCAATTAAAATTTTTCCATTATTATTGAAAAAAATTTTTTTAACTGTCAATTACTAAATAATAATAATAATAGCTGTTGGCAAGGTAAATCGGAAATTTCGTTCATTTCTTCAATTCATTCATCTATTTTTTTTTGGTTTAATTGATTGGTTAAATAACATCAATTTATTATTTTATTGAATAAAATAGAATAAACGTCTTAGCAAAGGAAAAAAAGGATTAAAGAAAAAAATGTGTGTTTTTGAATAATCAATATTTAATAATTAATGTTAATTAATACTTCTTAATGATTAATGTATCGATGGAAAAAAAAAGTTTTTCTAATTTAATCTAATCAATTTTTTTAAATATTTATAATATCATAGTGTTGATCCATTTACTCGTAAAGATTGGTATGATGTGAAAGCTCCATCAATGTTTTTAGTTAGAAATGTTGGTAAAACACTCGTTAACCGTACGCAAGGTTTAAGTAAGTAATGCATTGATAATGATTTTTTAGCTTAGCTTTTCAATAAATTGAACCATAATAATTATAACAATTATATAAATATTTATTTATTCATTTAAAATAGAAAATGCTGATGATGCATTAAAAGGTCGTGTGTTTGAAATTTCATTAGCTGATTTAAATCAAGATGAAGAACAAGCTTATAGAAAAATCAAATTAAGAGTGGATGAAGTACAAGATAGAAATTTATTAACGAATTTTCATGGAATGGATTTTACATCTGATAAGCTTAGATCTTTGGTCAGAAAATGGCAGGTAAAATATATATATAAAAAAAAGATTTTCTTGCTTATATACATCTATTTTTGGCATTACTAATCAAATAATTCAATTTTTACTTAATTATTTAATTATTTATTTTGTTTACCTATTAAAAATCATTTTAGACTTTGATTGAAGCACATGTTGATGTCAAGACAACAGATGGATATTTACTTCGTTTATTTGCAATTGCTTTCACAAAAAGGCGACCAAATCAAATTCGTAAAACCACATATGCACAAACTTCACAAATTCGTCAAATTCGTAAAAAAATGTTTGACATTATGACTGCTCAGGCTACTAGTGCAGATTTGAAAGGTTTAGTAGAAAAATTTGTACCTGAATCAATTGGTCTTGAAATTACAAAAGCTTGCCAAGGAATTTATCCTCTTCAACATGTAAGCATTTATTATTACTATTATTATTTGAAATATGTATTTTTATATATTTTAACAAATAAAAAAAACCTCCCAAAAAAATTTTTTTTATAATATAGGCTTATATTCGTAAAGTAAAAATTCTTAAAAGTCCTAAATTTGATGTACAAAAATTAATGGAATTACATGGTGATAGTGCTGATACTGGTTCTAAAATAGGTGCTAAAGATTTCAAAGAACCAGAAGTTCAAGAATCAGTATAAAGAAAGACTTTTTTGATTGTTTAACTATAATTTTGTTAATACATATTTATTATGATATATATTTTGCAATATTGGTAGCAATTAATATATTTAATTAATAAAAAAATTTATACACAATTAATAAAGAAAAAAAAGGAAATAGTTCTTAGAATTGTTTATTAAAAGTAAAATAAAATAAAAAATATATATAAAAAATATTATTATTATTATGAAAAAAAAAATTATGATATGTATTTTTATGTCCTTTTTTTTTAAAAAAAAAACAAATGATTAATATAAAATAATATAAAATAATTATCAAAAATCTTTATAAAATAAAATATTCACATAATAATTAATGCAATAATAGGTTTTGACAAATAATTAATAAATGTACCTGTTTGCCATAATTACTACTACCACTATACTACATCATAATTCTTCCACATCCTAATTACTATTAATATTTTAATCCATATCCACCACAATGATTAATTACCCAAAACATCAAGAAGATCTTACAGCAAAGAAAAAACATCATATTTTAATGCACAAAATCAATTTTTTGATAATATAAAACCTAGCAACAAAAAGGATAAAAATAAATAAATAAATAAATCATCATCAAACAAAATAGTTTTCTTAATTTTGATTCCAGTATTGACTACGATTTCTGGCACCTTGATGATGTGCTTGATGAGGGTGGTATTGATGGTTTTGTAGATATTGATAACTATTAAACACTTGTTGAGCTTGTTGTTGACTATAATAATTGGGAGTGCTAGATTGTTGTTGATGCTGTATTGCACCAGATTGACCAACCCCCGAAGACTGTTGTTGGCCTGATGCAGAAGTTTTATCCTGATAAGATTTGTATTGGCCTTGAGGATTCAAGTCTGAATTATTGTTACCAGTCTTTGATGATGTAGTGGTATTTGATCCACCTGATGCAGAGGAAGGTTGTGGATTGCTATTAACACCTCCTGCATTACCCAAGAAATTAATTGGTGGCATACCACTGCCTCCTCCATAAGTTTTCTGATAATTGTGAACATTAGGCACTGCACCAGGAAGATGATGTATCAGAGGAGACATTTCATCATATCTGGTGTTTGAGTAATGAGGTGTGCTGGGAGTAGTAGGGGTCGTGGGGTAACCATAAGGTGATGCACCTGATGCCAATCCACATTGATTTATTTACATTTACTAACAGTTGGTCATAACCAGATTGCTGATAGGCAGAAGGAAATTGGTTTGTCATATAGTAGTACAGATGAAAATATGGTACACTAACAGGATATGTTTGTTGTTGTTGTGGATTTTGATTTTGTTGATTAGTGGATTGTTGTGTTCCTGTTGTTTGTTGACTGACAGATTGTGTGGATGATGAATTGCTAGGTGTTTCTTGTGAATACTTGTCTCTTCCTTGAAATCCACCTACTGAAGATGTAACGAGCAAGGCTTGTGGATATGAAGGGTCTGCATAATATCCCTATTAATAATATTGTTGTTAGCATTAAAGTTAAAGGTTTATTTATTAATTTATCAATTACCATACATATAAATATATATATTAATTAATTGATCAGTAAATTTACCATTACTCCTCGCTGAGCTTCAGCAGGATATAATGTAGCATAATCAGGTTGAATAGGTCCAATACCAAATTGTGACAATTGATTTGGTGGTTGATTTATGTAAGAAGTATAGGGAGCACTTATTGGCTCTATTCCTCCCAAATGATGTTGATTTAAATATGCAGTAGCGGCAGATTGTTCTTGTTGTTGTTTCAAGTATGAAGCATTTGTTGGCACACTTGATGGTGCACTGCTGTTGATAGATGATGGTTGTTGTTGTTGTGTGGATGAGGTAGATGAGCTGGATGTAGGTAGGCGATTAATAGAAGTTGGCTGAGATAATGAATTAGAAGATTGTGTTTGTACTTGTGTAGTTTGTTGCTGCTGTTGATTGGAGGTTTGTTGTTGTAATTGTATTTGAACCGCTTGTAATTGTTGTTGATGTGTTTGTTGTTGCTGATGTAATTGCTGTTGCTGTTGTTGTTGCTGTTGCTGTTGCTGATGTAACTGTTGTTGCTGTTGCAACTGCTGTTGTTGTGTAACTTGTTGTTGAGCTGGTAAAGTAATTTGATGGTGGTTAAGCGGTTGTTGGGATTGCTGTTGTGGTGGTGGAGATTGTGATTGTTGAGTTTCAACAACTGTAGAAGAATTAGAAAGTTCATCTTGATGGGCAAGAGATGAAAGATCATTTTCGACCATTTCTACCTGTTCCTCAGAAGTTTCTGATAAACTTAAACTACCAAATTGAACACCGACTCTTTCTACACCAGTTCCATTAGTAGGCATTACAACAGGGGCATCTTGTTTGAGTCGACGTGCAGTAGTAGTTGTTTTTGATTTTAGACTGTGTGGTATGATTTCTTTTGCACGTGGTGAAACAGAAGTCACTATTGGTGATGATGAGGATGATGAGGATGATGATATTATGGGTGTATTAGTGGAATTGGCGATGTTTTCTTGTTCAGATGAAGGAATGGAAGTGGTTGTGGTATTAGAAACAATATTATTATTAATAGTAGTTGCATTTGCAGCAGATAAGGAAGGTGAAGGTGTTGTTTGTTGTTGTAGTGAATTAGATGTAGGCGTAGGTGATGATGGCTGCGATGATGGTGTATTTGTAGCAGAAGTTGATAAGATGTTTGATATTCCAGTAGCATTTGATGGTGGGGTCAAAACTTCCTTATTTAACAATGGTGATGATGCTGGAGGTGATTTTTTTTTAGTTTCTTCAATTTCAGAGATCGCAATTTCTGGAGTAGAAGTCGTTGAAATGGTTTCTTGTTGGAAATCATTATTAATACTTATGTTGTTGTTATCATTTATAATGACTTGTTCAACAACTTTTGATGGAGACTGTGTCGGTATTGGTGGAGTTGTTTTCGATATATTCGGTGATGAAGGTTTTGTTGCTTCAAGTGAGCCCTTGGTATTAGTGTTGTTATGATGTTGCTGTATAGGGGTAGTAGATGTTGTTTCGGGTTTATGTTCCGGTTTTTGATCAGGCCTATATACACATAAAATCATCATATATAATTGTTTGGGAGTTTTTTTTTGATTCCCAATTATGAAAATAAATAAATATATTTGGGGTATAACAAAGAAATTTGCACAATAATGAGAATAATGAGAATAATGAAAAAAAAAATTATTTGATTTGTTACTATATGATTTATTTAAAAAAAATTTTTGATTATAAAAAAAATTTTTTTAATGAAAATATGATTGAAAACACACTTCACAATTTGAGCCCAAGAAGTTTTGGACTGAGGAGGTATTGTCCGTGATTTAGGCGGTACTGGTGATTTATTAGAAGAACTAGGAGTAGGTGTAGATGATGAATATGAGTAAGGTTTCGATGTAGTAGAATTTTTGTATGATTTTGAAAAATCCCTAGAATTTTTATTATTGTTGCAATTATCAGATACCCGTAACTCATTGGAGTTATGATGAGTATCTGAAGATGATGATGCCCAACCATCTTTATTAAGATTAGAGTCATCCTTGGAGAAATCATTAGAGGAAGTAGCAGTTGTTGTAGTAGATATGTTGATATCTTCATCTCCCCAACTACCTTCAGTTTTTGATTCTATTGTTGATGACCAATTAGTAGCAGTATTCTGTGATGATGAAGGTACTACTTCGTTTTTTGTAGATTTAGTAATGAAGGTTGGTTCGGTATCGCCCCAACTTTTTGTCTCATTAGAATTCCAATCATTATTAGTAAGGAATTCGTCATTGTTAGCATCTGAAGACCAATTATTTCCTCCACCAGACGAATCATTGTTGCCCCAAGAATTAGAATCGTTGGTGGTAGATGATTTGAATTGGTTACCGTTACTTGTTTCGTTGTGATGAAAAGAAGAACTGGGTCCATTTGGATGTTGACGTGAAGTTCGACCATGTCCTTTTATTGTTATTATTTAATCATTATTATTTAATTGATTATTTAATTATTAATTTTGACTTTAATTTTGTTTGACACTAAAACATACCTGAACCATTTTCTTTTTTTATAGCTCGACTACTACTATTAGTTCGATCATCTCTTCTTCCACCACGACCACGAGATCTTCCATTACCTCCAACAATATTACGTTGTTGCTGCTGATGATGTTGTTGTGGTTCATTATTATGACCAACATTACCACTATTACCGGTAACATTAGTAACAACACCACTACCAGCACTACCACGTTGAGAAACACCAGGTTGTCCGGTAGATTTGGTTTTATTGCTATGATCTTTTTTAGATTTACGAGATTTAACTTCACCCCATTGACTTGTATGACCTTTTATTTATATTTTAAAAAGAGATAAAATTAATTAATCATTTATTTATTTATTTTAAAGCCTTCTTTAAAAAAATTTTTTATAGTTATAATCTCATTAATTTAATATTTAATAAAATTATAAATTTGAAAATCTTAAATTTAATATGTAGATGATAGTGATGGTAATTAAAAATTTAAAAGAAAAAAAAACAAACCATCACTGATTCGACTAACTGTGAGTTCGATGTCACCTTCAGCTTCGTTTAAAGTGAACAGCAAATCTGCTTCTGTCCAATCTTCAAACATTTCTTGTAATGTCGCTAATTTGTCTTTATAGAGAGATCTCAACTTTTTTACTTCTTCAGTATCTGCTATATCTGCTACACTTACTGTTTTTTTATTTTTCTTACTAACACCTGTTGTTGACGGATGATTATTATTATTATTAGTTCGTTGTGTGTCGTGCTCGTATGAACCCATGATTATAATTTGTATTTATTTATATATATAAAAATGTGCGTGTTGTATTATAAGTTATATATATATGTATGTATTATATATATATATATATGTTTGTATCCGATAGAGGGTAAAAATTTTTTATTTGTGTGTGTAAGTTGAGGCTCTATATTTGTTTGTTTGTTTGTTGGGTTTTTTGTTGGTTAAATACTTAGTTAGCTAACAATAATTCACTAGTAAAAAAAAATTTAAAAAAGAAAACAGATTTATTTATCAAAATTTTTTTTATAAAAAATTTTTTATTTAGTATTTTTTGTTTCCTTTTAAAACTTTTTTTTAAAGAGATATGATATTAATATTAATATGGGGCATACTGTAACAAAACTGGATGGTGAACAATTTTATCACAAATTTCAGGGATCAAAATTTAGTAAATTATCATAATTGTACTACCAATATAATGTGACATCGTACCCAGTGTTATCGGTGTAACATTATTATCCAATCAAATTTTGGATTTCTAGATGTAATTTCTAAATTTGTACTATAGTTATGAAATTTTATCATTATTTTTAAATATTTATAATAAATCAAAATAAACAAATTATTACTTACCTTTTGTTGTTATTTAATCCTTTCCTTGTACATAAATAATACTTTTGTATCCACCATTGTATATGTCTATTACAATGTTCATAATGATTATACAATACACTTGGCACTATTTTTCTTAAATTTGCAAAAGAGTTAATAAATAAACAAATCTGATAAATTGCATCACCAAAGTAATAATAAAAATACTAGCTAGGACCATGCAGAATGAAACTTTTAAGGGTCCAATTTTGGAAAGCCACACATAAAAAAATCTGGAAGGGTGGTAATTTTCATTTCCCTTAAAATGAATGACCCATAATAAGTTTGTACTGAAAGGTGGAAATAAACCCATGATTTTTTGCTATATTTTAATTCATGACTCCTTTCCATGTAGGAAAATGGTAGTGGCTAAACCTCTACTTTGTTCCCCTTTTTTTGTGTGCATAGGTGATGTTGTGTGCATTTATGCTTCCCAATTGTATACAAGTTGTAGGGTTCCTTGATTTTAATAAATATCTTATTATTATTATTATGTCAGATATAATAAGTTTCCTCCCTCAAAACATGTAATACATGTCCTTCATAACCATGGAATTTTTTCACAGATGAAAGAGTTTGCCAAGTTGGAAGTATACATGCAGCCCAAATTGGTTTGGTGATTTCAATGGTCAACATTATTCCAATTTTGATGGTATAAAGTAGAAATTAATTACAGCACTCACTATTAAAAACATAAGTGTAACACCCCTTTATGACATGTGTAACCCCCTTTATGACAGTGTCAAAATACTTTGGGCTGCATGTATAGCCTAAAACCAAGAAATTTATTGATATATATATTAATAATTGATTCGTTCGCTGTTACTATCAATTATCATCTGACAATGATTATTCATTGACGAAACAAGGTTAGACAACATAGAACTTGGGATTTTTTCCCATTCCTCAACCAAATACTGCTGCAACTCGCTAATATTTGCTGGCATACGCTTTTCTACATTACGTTTAACAATGCTCCATAGGTTTTCTATGGGATTAAGGTCTGAGCTGTTAGCTGGCCAATCGATGACTTCAGGGAAGTACTCATCAAGGAAATTTTTGGCAACCCGACTAGTGTGCTTCAGGTCATTGTCTTGTTGGAATCTCCACTGCCTACCAAGCATCCTTCTGATTTCTGGAAGGTGCTGGTGTAAAATTTCAACATAAAACTCTCCATTCATAATCTCAGTGAAGCAAAACAAGCTAGTCTTCCCTTTAACACAAAACCCACCCCAGGCAAAGACTTTTTGTCAGTCTTTAGGAAGTGGCCGAATAGGTTTTGGACCCCTATACCATCATTTTATTGTGTTCCTAAACAGATGGAAGGCTGTTTTGTCAGAAAACAAGGTCCTTTCCCAACTATCATTTAGGTGATTCCTAGCCCATTCAACTTGCCTTGCCTTGTGATTAACAGTGAGCATTGGGGTACCAGTTGGAAGTGCATTTTTGTAGCCAAGCTCTTTCAATCTTCTCGTTACAGCCATATGCAATACAGAATTTTCATTATTGGATAATTTTATTGCCAGGGTTCGCAAAGATGTGGAACTGTCATTGCAAATGTATTGCTCAAGCTCATGCATCATTGCTGATCCTATCTTTTTTAGATGGCCATTACCTCCCTTATGTGAAACATCTCTGGTTTCTTTTATTTTTTTAATATTATATTGACTGTTGATAGGTGAATATTAGTTTTTGTGTGAAGTTCCTTTGGAGAATGTATTCCTTGGTTCCAATAATAAAGAAGTGTTGAACGTTGCAAATCGAGCTTGTTTGATGACATTTTTTTATGTTGACAAAACTAAGATTGATGGTTCAAAAAGTTTGTTTTTACAACACAGGGGTTTAGTATGATTGTTTGATTTAATTGGATGGGATTTTGTTGCTTATTCGTGAAACTGTATGCTTTTGAATTTTGCATCATCGGAGGTCAATTTTTTTCATTACACACTGTAAATAAGATCTAAAATTTGGAAACTAGTGCTTACTCATTGTATCATACTATATAGTTTTTATCCCTAAACAAATTCATAAAAATTTGAACATGTATTGTTGCTCCTAGATGGTATTCAGGTAATATTTCTTTAAAATAATTTTCATTTAAAACAAAATAGCCAGCACTAAATAGAAAAAATTATATTAATGATCATTTATGTTTTACTAAAATAAATAATAAAAATTTTAGACATACAAAGTTTTGACAATGGAATATATAAAATCATTGATCGTTGATTGATAATCTAACTTTAAATTACTCATTGAGCTGAAGTTTGTTACAAAATCTATAGTGTCTTCAATTTTTTCTATGCCTTTGATGGTATCCAACATTTTCTCACCATCATTTAATTTTATCTCATTATTTCATAATATTTTTTTTGAACATTTTTGAAATTTTTTTAAATGGAATTGTTTCATTTTTTTATCATCTTCCAAATCAATTATTGCCATATGGATTAAATCACTATTATTAATATAATAAAACAATAGTAACATTAGTAATATTTTATGTTAAGTAACATAAATGTAATGCCAAAACATTACCAATCAGATGATTTTTTATAAATTTTAATAAGGTCCGGATATATCATCTTTAAATCCTGTTTTGATTATAATATTATATAGTTTTTATTATTGTTATTATTGGTGTAAATAATTAAATAAGTAAAATACGTACATTATTAATATCGGAACCAAAAGATGGATCCTCGTCTAGCACTTCACTAAAGTTTATCACTAATGGACTCTAAAAGAAAATTTAAGAGAAATTTAGTGAGAATATTGAAAATTGTTGTTAATTAATGAAAAAGTCATTTTCATACTTCATCTTTGTTGTCATCATTGTCAACAGTATCAACACGACTCCTAAAAAATAAGTAAATACAAAAATTGAAAGTAATAAACAAGAAACAGTGCACACAACCACCACCACCTTTAAAAAAGAAAAACGTTTACTTGTAATATTCCTCCTGCTCATTTTTTTCCCGGGAAGCTTGCTTGCTTGAGCATCTTTTTTTTAAAAATAAAAATAAAAATCAGTTGGCAAAATAAAGGAGTAAATGCGCATCAATATATATATATATATATTAACTAGAGTGACGACGAGTGGCAAGCGATAACCACCACCAACATCCTTAAAACACTTACCCAGCGATGTCTTCTTGTTGAGTTTGTTTGGTTCTTTTTTTAGTATTAGATTTTGACATTTTTTATCAAAAGAAAAGATTGT
>CAUDNR010004423.1:38068-51236 GCA_958430865.1 Entrophospora sp. SA101 | reverse complement strand
TGGCAATATAGCACCAAACAAAAATAAATCGAAAAGAAAGCCTGCTGGAATTCCTATCAAACAAACAGTAAATAATACCATTGTCAAGGATAATAATGATCAAAATGTTGAAACTAATGATAATGAAAAAAACGATGCAAAAACTACCACCACCATCTCAAAGTCAAATGACCATAATACAGAATATGATAGCTTATCGTCGTCGTCATCATCAATTATCGATGAAGATATCGATTTTGATTTAGTTTATTCAATGCATACATTTGAAGCTACTGTTGAAGGTCAAGCAAGTGTAGAAAAAGGTGACTCTTTAACTTTGTTGGATGATTCTAATATTTATTGGTGGTTAGTTAAATTGACAAAAAATGGAAAAACTGGTTATATACCGGCTGAAATTATCGAGGTTTTTATATAATTACCTAGATTTTTTTTATGATTGGTATATATATAATTAATAACAATTATAATAATTAAATAATTGATGGATTAGACACCATATGAAAAACTGGCAAGATTGAATAAAAATAGAAATCTTAATGTAAGCAAATAAATTAAAAGTTCAATTATATACACACACACACACACACATATATATATTATTTCAAAAATTATTAAATAAACAAATAATTTTTTTATTTTAAAAAAGTTAACTCAAAGTAATAGAGTAGATGATATAATATCCAACATAACAAAAAAAAAAAAAAAGAAAGAAACAACGAAAACTGTCACTTTCACTTCGCCATTATTTGTAGTCGCCGATGATGTTGGTGGTGATGTGTATAATGAGTATAATGATGAAGAAGTGATGGAGGGGGATATCAGCGAAAATTATGACATTCAAGAAGGAGGTGAAGGGGTCGAAGTAATTAAATGGTTTGAGGGTGTGAATGAGGGTGAAATAGATCAAGGAGGTGAAGGAGAGAAAGAGATAGATGAGACGAACTATGAACACGAAGATGGTCATGATTGTCAAGATGAATCTAAAATTGCAGTAAAAAGCGAAAATCAAATACCAGTGTCGGTGGATATTGATAATAATATTAATAATAATGTGAATCAAGTAGTAGAAATAGCAAAAGAGGAAGAAAACATGTCAAATAGTCCTCATATTGAGATTACAACACTAAAAGATAAATTTATCTCTGCCTCTAGCACCACAACCATTGGGAATTCTTCAAAAATAGAGACAGAAAATGATGTTAATAAACAAGTAGTCGACCCATCAATTAGCCATCTATTAAGTCCAGAAGTTTCTCAACAAAATAATCAACTTTCTAATAATCTACAATATAATCGCCAAAAAAATGGTGGCAATATAGCACCAAACAAAAATAAATCGAAAAGAAAGCCTGCTGGAATTCCTATCAAACAAACAGTAAATAATAACAATGTATCGCCTGCTAATCCAAATGACTCTGTACCACCTCTTTTGGGTGTCTCTAATGATCAAAACCAGGCAATCAAATTGAACCTCTCACCTACTTTAGGCAATGAATTTATGGACTTTACTGATGATGATGACGTCGAGAAAGTTAACAAAAAGTCAAACAAAAGTGCCCTTAGAGAATCTAATAGATCAACAGTCTTAAAAGTTACAGAGGGGAAAAAAGCTCAAAAAAAAGAAAAAGAAACAACATCAAGAAAAATCAAAAATATGTTTATGTTCAAGAAAATGCCATCAAAGAAAAAGGATGATGACTCTGTCAAATTAGAAACAATAAAAAAAATTTCACCATCTATGCCATCACCAACTCACATGCAAATGCATCAACAACAAAAACATCAACAACAAACAACGAAAATAAAACCACTAGATCCTCAATTGCCTCAACAACGAAAATCTAGTCATCAACGACAACAAAAAAAAAATAAGTCACCAGGTGCTTTATCTACGCAAGTCACTTGTAGACCCTCTCTTGATGTTCCAATGCAAAACCAACAAGATAATCATCTAAATGACAAACTACTACAATCATCATTATCATCTTCACTACCAACGCAAAAATCACAAATTCTTGGGAATTCATCTGCACTACCACCACTGCCATCACCAACACCGCCACTGCCACCACCAACACCACCAACACCAGCCACATTACCACCTTCTCCTAGCTATAGTATTCTTCGTATTTTCCCTGGCCAAAATCTAAAATTGAATTTTGCTTTCAAGACAGTTCCAATCAATCAATCAACAACTGCCGCTGACCTTATTAAACAAGCAATAAGCCGATTTAAAATTGATAAAGGAAAAAATTGGGAAAATTATTATATTACAATAAAACTAGCCAATGGAGGTTTGTATTCTTATAATTTATATGTGTTTTTTCTCTAATTAATTTTCATTATTCAATTTTATTTTTTTTATTTTATTTATTTTATTTAGAGGAATTAAAGTTGATGCCACATGACCATCTTCTTGAGATACATCACACATTAACTTCACTTTCAACTGCTTCATTATCAACCACAAAAAGAAGTTCCACATCATTTTCTAACACGTCAGTTCATCCGACAGTGGAAAATCTTGAAGTTGATGAAAGGTCGATTGATGTCACCTTCTACTTGAATAAAAAATCTGTTGATAGAAATAATAGCAGAATATCATCCGTTTGTGATAAGAAACTACGCTTACGCTTACGCGTTCTAATATATGCTGATGATTTGCCAGCTCATTTACGATTTAAAAGTCCCCCTTCAACACCACCTCCGTCACAAATACCAAGAAAATCCAAGTCAGTGCCAAAACATCTTATTGAAAAAACTGGCAGAAGACGCTCACATGAAAATGGAAAACCAAGGGAAAAACATTTAATTGTTGATGGTTTGGCAACTGTATATGATGTTATATCGAAATCTATGAGAAAGTTTGGCATTATTGATGGTGTTGTTGATGATGGTGAATATATAGGACGCAATGATATTGATGAAGTACCACGTTATAAACTAATGCTTAGTTCAGAAGGAAATGGTATGCTTTGGAATAATATTTTAATATTTTAATACTCGGCTATAATTATATATAATTATAGATTATAAATTATTAATTCGGATATTTTAAATTTTCTAAACAGAAAAACTATTGCATCCTAAAACAGAAATCCTGTCTGTTTATCCAACACCTCCGAATCTTATACGTTTATCAGTTGATTCATTAGATTCCAATTCTTCACTTGTACAAAATTATCTTCCGGATGAACCTACATTTGTTCTACGTCTATCAAAACCTGAAAATTGTAGAAATCTTGTGATTCCAGATATTATGCAACAATCTTCATCATCAGAAAAACAATTGAAAACAATAAATTATGAACAACAACTGCAACAGCAGCAAGTAGAAGAAGAACAAAAACAACAGCAACAGCAACAGCAACAACAGCAGCAAGAAGAAGAACAGCAACAGCAACAGCAGCAAGAAGAACAAGAACAACAACGACAACAAGAAGAAGAAGAAGAAGAAGAACAACAGCAGCAACAACAACAGCAGCAGCAGCAACAACAGCAACAAGAAGAACAACAACAAATATTGAACAACAACAAATCTTTGGATGAAAATGATGTTAATAATGAACTATTAAGGAGAAAAGAACTTATTGAAAAGCAACGTGAATACAGCAGATCCAAGCAAAAATCCATTATATCATCACATAAAAATTCTGAAAAAGGTGTTGATATTGTTACAAGTGATGGTGCAATTAGAAGTTCAAGGATTTTTGATGAGTCAAAAGTGCGTTATTCATTTATTTTAACTGACGGAGAAGAAATGGATATCAGTGATATTATTGAAGATGTTATGGGTGATGATGATATGCTTATGATAAAGCAGGATAGAGACGAAAACTCAAAAGAACAACAACATCATGATTCTAATTCATCATCATCATTATTCTCTAATGATAATAAACCATCATTATTGTTACCGCCAGGTTTTGGCAAAAAGAATCTTAATAGAAGGAGTACTACTCAAGATGTAGATGTTTTGGTAAAGATTGCAGATGGTGCCCAAAATAATGATAATAATAACATATCATGTCAGTCATTAAATAAGATTGACCTTGTGATTGAAAAAGTAAAACGTAATCCATCATACAGGTCGAGCAATTCTAAATTAAATTTAAATTCTAATACAAATCCCAATTCAAACACAAATTCAAACACAAATTCAAACACAAATTCGACAACAGCGACAATAAATCAAACCATAGAGTCAGAAAATAAGGATATAATTGTTGATTTGGTGCATAAAGCTAAAACACCATCAAAAATAAGTAGATCATCTTCAATTTCATCGGCTAGTTCAATAAATTCATTGACCAATAAACATAAGCATAAGCATAAGCATAAGCATAAACATAAGCATCATAAAATGTCAACATCAACAACATCAACAACATCAACAACAACAACTTCATCAACAACATCAACAACATCGACAACAGCAGCAAAAGCAACAGCAACAACAACAACAACAATGACAACAGCAACAGTAGCAACAGCGACAACAACATCAGCAGCATCAGCATTATTAGCATTAGCATCAGCATCACCACCGTTTTCAGATGATTTTGGTTTGGAAGAATTGTTGATGCTTGCTAGAGGTGTTAACAAGTTGGAATTAAAAGGACGTAGAAAAAGTGATTGGTATTTTAATGAAGACCCCCATAAAGTATTGGATCAACTTAAATCAATTGAAATAAAAGATAAAATTAAAGATATTTTCGCTGATATTACTCAAGAACTTGATAAAATGGATCAGGTTGGTTACTAATTTTTATTTTATTTGTACTATTTCTACGTATTATAATTTAGCTCACTCACATATTTTATTTTAGGATCTTGATAAATTACTAGCTGATACAATAAGAATTTTTTGAAACCATTTTTTAACTATTATTAATTTTGTAAATTATATAGATTTATTTATTTATTATATATTATTTATTTGAGATTAATTAACATCCAACTGCGTTGAATGTTGAATAAACCATTTTTTACAATAATGATTATAAAAATTATATATTCTGAAGAATATATTGACTCTATTCCCCTTTACTCTTAGGGAAAGCATTAAAAGAAACTAGTTTCTCAATTATGCTCACCGATCTATTCCTCTGATCAAAAGCACGGAAATAACCATAAACTCGTGGTTAAAACTCAAATTGCTAACGAACTCAGTTTTAAATTTCTCAAAATTATTTGAAGAAAATAACGATAACTTCGGAATTTATTATCATACGGCAGGAGGGTTGCGATTACGATTGATATTTAATATTAAAAGTTCTGAGCCGGGATCTTTCCAAGAAGATGCAGGTGGTGCCAGTATTTAGTCAATAATCTACTGTGTATGGTTTATATATATTAAATATCGTGTACTTTTTTTGGACGCTATTCATTAGTTACATGATATAAAATATCAAATGCGAAAGCATCTTCACTCTGTGAGACTAATTTGTATTATTTATCTACAATTATATGGTTCCACCATTATACTTATCCAGAAATTCGAGAGCATTATTCCAAGGGATAGGTAATGTGAAGCATTGAGTTTTTAACTTCTGAATTGGTTTTGAATTTTCAGGATAAGCTTCTAATACCTCAATAAAAGGGATCCCTGGGTCTTTGATTTTATCGTAATGCAAATAATAATATTTATTGCCTCGATCATCTAGTAATGATGTACAACGAAACTTTTGACTTTATTCATTGACGTAACTAAAGTATTGACTAAAGGTAGTTTCTCACCAGGGCCATTTTGACGATTTGACTAAAGTAAAAGTCCTTGACGTAAGTAAAGCATTTGTCGCAATTAAAAACATTTGACATATGTAAAAACGCTTGATACAAGTAAAAACACTTGATACAAGCAACGATAATAATAACGATAAAATGGAATTATCAAAAGTTCCAAATTATGTAAAAATGTGTCCCGGGGATGAATAAAGAAAGGATTATTATATCATTGTATGTATATTGCAATGATCCAAGAATAATTATAATGGGAATTTTGCAAATGTTGTAATTTGAATTAGAAGTTTGTTTTTTTCCGTATATTTTCTTTTAAAATAAAAATGCTTCTAAATTTATGAGTTGTGTTAAATTGATGTTTTTCGAATTTTTGACTTTTGAAGTTAACTATGCGTAATATTAATACGTAATAATATTAATAATGTGCTTGAGCTGTCTTTAGTGCGAGTTTGAAGCAACATAAGTTGACCAATACTGGTACTTAGAACGATCTTTAACAGCACATAAGACAGGTTTTGGTGCATGTTTTAATTTTGTTTTCTGTTTTTTTATCTTCAAAGAATGCTGAAATTCTTTTATTGTTGAATCACGATAGATCGGTCACTAGAGTTTAGTGATGATGAGGTTATTCTTTAAACAATGCAATTTTCACTTTTCAATTTATGTCCTTATTATTATCAATTAATTCTGTTAGAAAAAACCTAGAGGCAATCAAATAAACTAAAAAATGTTGTACGAAAAATTTGTTTGTTACCTTCGCAAAGAAAAACAAAGCTTTTAAACGAAAACGTAACAGTGAGTTTCGTGAAATAAAGATTAGTATCATATCGCAATGATGTTTTTTTGACGTCATAAAATTACATGGCTCTATCACCTACATATATATTCGTTCAGAGCAGCAAAATTAGCACTGAATGCAAAGTATCTTCTACAATGTATTCATGATCAATGATACAATCTTTAATAAAAATAGACCATTTTATGGCATTGATCGATTAGTCTAATAAATTACAACAAAAATATATAAATAGACCTTCTATCCCCATTCGTGGACCAAAAAAAACGATGTATTGGTTTTGCTTGTTACGTTGCATTCGAATTCGAGGGTCGAGGAACGTAGTGTCGAAATGGCCTTCTATGTATGATTTAGCGTTACACGCTACATTCAATGCGTGGTACCTATATATTCGTTCAGAGCATCAACATTAACCAGTCATATTAATATTTTTATTTTATTCATTGCGTTGAGCAAAAAATTTATTCATTCATTTAATATAATTACACATACAAAGGGAAATTGTTCACGAATTTAATAAATTTAATAAAAGATCCTTTGCAAAGAAGAGCCCTCACGTAAATCAAAAGTTATTTCCGAATTTCGATCAATAAAAAAAATCAAGCTTTTTTTTCTTTACAAAGATTAATCAATGATTTATTTGTTTTTCTCCGAAAGGAAATTAAAAATAAAACTTTTCCTATCCAGATCATTCACTATTTCTCAAACGGTCAAAATCAAAAAAAAATTTTGTGCATATTGGTTTGTTTAACATCAACAAAATAAAATGTAAAAAAACAAACACGATTTCCCTTTCGGTCAAATATCTGCTTGACCCTGCCGTTTTGATAAATTTTTCGATTGCCAAATAGATATCATTGGGAATGGCAATAGTAAATAGCAATGTAAAAATAATCGAACCATTTATCATTTTCGGAAAACGAAAATATTTTCAAATTTTAACAAATTAATTTCAAGCCACAGCAGCAAAAAAAAAGGAAAAAAACGACTCATTAAAAGTTTTACCCTTTGATTTTGATCTCATCCTTCCCCAACAATTCAGTTTACTAAGTTGAGCAACAAAATGTTTAGAAGATTCATGATTCGTTACCATAACTGCACTGGATTTACCGTTTCGAGTCTTAACGGATCTTCTTTACAACAGAATATTTCCTGTGTATTCAATATTGCACAAAAATCTACACGAAAATTACGACATTTAGAAAGGACCGTAACACGTCAATCTTTTTTTTATTCTCAAAAAAAAAATATCCATTCTATTCATCAAAATACCAAGTCGAATTTTATACAATGTCACATTTTAAACTATTATTATCATCATCACCAGAAAGAAAGGACTTTGTATAGTGAAATGTATAGCAATGCAGTAGTTAATTCTGATGAAGAAAGTATGAAAGATTATTTTTTTTCATTGGTCAAAAAAAACAAGGAGCTTTCTAAAAATGAAAAAGAATATTGTAAGGAAAGTTTATTTATGAATTTGAATTAAAAAATGCAAGAGACAAATTGGGCAAACCAAAAGAATGTAACAAATGTAAATTGACAAGATACTCTGATAGATTCTGTGAAGGTTGCATTAGATTACAATTACAGAGCACCACTTTGATATCTGGAAATAATATAATTGATGATTTTATTCAACAATGTCAAATGAAATCTCTCTGCCATACTATATTTTAGAATGGATACCTTTTGAGCAATTTAAAGAAGTGACAAAATTGACTGAAGGTGGATTTAGTTCAATTTATATTGCTACATGGACAAGAGGAAGTATTGTTGATTATGATGAAAATAAAAAGGAATTTAGTTATTTAGGAGCACAATATGTAGTATTAAAAAGTTTAAATGATTCAAGTAATCCAGGAAAAGGCTTTTTTGATGAGGTTGGTGGTTGTTATTTAAAACAATAATGTATAATATAATACTAATTGATTTTATTTATTCTCAGGCAGTGAATTATTGTAAAATTAAATCCCCATCAATTGTTCAGTGTTATGGTATAACTAAATTCCCAGATAATGGAAATTATGCAATAGTTTTACCTTACATTCAAGAGGGAAATTTAAGAGATTATTTGCAAAAAAATCATTTAAATTTAACATTAAAAGACAGAATTACAATCTTTTATTATTTATGTACTGCATTAGATGATATACATAAAAAAGATTTAATCCATTGTGATTTACACAGTGGCAATATATTATTGAAAGGAGGTTGTTGTTGTATTACAGATTTGGGATTATGTGGACCAGTTGATGAAAAGTCATCAAATAAAGTATATGGAATTGTATCATATGTTGCACCCGAGCTACTTAGAGGCAAAAAGAACACCAAAGAATCTGATATCTATAGTGTTGGATGTTAATGTGGGAAATATTTGCAGGCCATCCAGCATTTGATGATAGAGCTCACAATCATCATTTGATTCTTGATATATGTGAAGGTTTACGACCACCAATATTACCTGAAATGTCTGATGATTATATACAAATGACGCAGAGGTGTTGGGATGTGGATCTATCAAAAAGACCAACTAGTAGAGAGCTGCGTGATTTTGCTAAAAATAAACTTGAAGAAATTATTAATGATAATAATAGCAATAATATTACTAATTGTGGTAGTAATGCTTCGCAACAAGCACACAAATCACATCCAGAAGCATATAATACAAGTAGAATATTAGATGAAGAGATTGCTAAATCCAAAAACTTTAAAATTTATACAAGTAATGATAGTTCGTTAAATGATCTTGATTTTAATTCTTTACTCTAAAATGTTAACAAAGGTGAATAAAAATTTCTTTATTAATTAATTGGAAATTACTATCTGTTAATTATTACTAACAATATCAATTAATCAATTAAACTCTAGTAAAGCAATGAATGACTAATTTAATCACCACTATAAATTTATTATCTTCTTTTTATTTATCTTTTTTATTTTATCCTTATTTGTTTCTTGTAATAATATTTCTATAATAAACTTTTTACAATTTTTTGATTCTTGTTAAATGGTAGTATTGCAAGGTATCATTTTGGTTAATTAACAATTATGGCTCAACTTTTGGGCTACTCTTGTCAATTAATAATTCAATTAATTAGTTTACAAATTTACTTTGGTTTTCAATTACGAATCTGTGAGCACACTTAATGGTACCAGATAACTGTAATTAAATAAAGACAGCTCTTTTGCTATAAAGTTTCTTTATTCACTTTATTTCAGTCGTTTACCCTTGTTTAAAATTAAATTATTTATCGGAAGGAAACTTAAGAGAATATTTACAAAAAATTCATTCTAAATCGACATTAAAAAATAGAATTGCGATTTTTAGATGGTTATGTACTGCATTACATGAAAAAGATTTAATTCAATTGTGATTTACATAATAGTAATATATTATTACAGATTTGGGGTTATATGGACCAGTTGATGAAAAATCATTAAATAAAATATATGGAATTGTATCATACCTTGCACCTGAGCTACTTAGAGGCACAAAATAATACAAAAGAAACAGATGTTTACAATGTTGGGATATTAATGTGGGAAATATTTGTAGGTCTTCCACCATTTGACAATAGAACTCATAATCGTCATTTAATTTTTGATATATGTAAAGATCCACGACCACCAATATTACCTGGCAAATGATGCAGAAGTGTTTGGATATGAATCCATCAAAAAGACCAACTATTAGAGAGCTTTTGAACTTTGCTTATAATAAACATGGAAAAATTCCTAAAATGAAAGCTTGAAAATTATTTACAACAACAGTAGTTTAATAAAAATATTCTTCAAATTTCTAAAGTTAAAAAAATAAATAAAATTGATTTTAATAATAATTGCAGCAGTAACAGTGGTGGTGATAATTTGCAACAAGTACACAAATCACATCCAGAAGCATATCATACAAGTAGAATATTAGATGATGAAATTACTAAATCTAAAAACTTAAAATTTGACTTGGTGTTTTAATGAATAGCGGAGATTTTTTCTTGGGAATAACAGTTATTAACATATTTTATTTAACGTATATAGAGAAGAAAAGGTTGCCGTGTTACGGTGCCTTACTAAATGTTAATTTCTGTGTAGGTTTTTATATTTTGCGTAATATTTCTTTTTTTGTTTCCCTAATCTAACGACTTTTACCCAATTTTGAAATGTTTGGTTGCACGGGAAATAATTCGTTGTAAAGAAGATTTGTGTAGATAAATTCAGTTCAGTTACGGTACGAGTCAACGCGAATCTTCTAAACGTCCTGTTTCTCAACTGAATTTTTGTGGAAGGATGAGAGTCGTTTTTTTTCTTTGCTGCGTGGCTTGAAATTTGTTAATTAACAAGATTTTAAGTTAAACATCGCGACGAAACATGCAGAATTTATTTGCAAGTATTTTAATATTAATATTAATATAATAAACCAAAAACAGGACAAAACGACGGATTTTTTTCTTCTCAGGAGCAGTAAACGTCAATTAACTAAATATTAATATTAAATAGCTTGTTTGTTAAACCTTTTTTTTTTAATATATATTACAAAAAAAAAAGAATACAAATGCAGAAAAGATTGTTTTGTTCCCCATAACATGATAAATTAATTTTTTTTTACCGCTTTATCAATTTGCAACCCTTCAGTATTAGCCTTTTCCAATCTTTTATATTCTTCTAACACTGCTTTAGAAACCTTTAATTGAGCAGAGTCAAAACTGAGAATATGCAAGTTTTTTAACGAAGGAGCTCGGCTCATTGTAATGTATATTTGTCCTTCAGCAAATATGTTCTTCATCAACATTCAACAACGCTTTATATATGGCCCAAATGGCCAGCAATTTGATTCAATTTTTTTGGCTTCCACTAATTACACTGTCAGTGGAAGAGATGGACTTAATGAAGCACGTAGATAAAAAAAATGGATGTTATGTTTTTTTTTAACGAAAGAATATTATGAATTTGATTAATTAATATTCCTTCATTTTTATTCATTTTTATTACTCGATTTAGAAGGCATTTCTTAAACTAAAACTTAATTCTATTTTAAAAAATTTATTTTTATAAATTAATTAAAATGTTGAAACATTTAACGATGGCTTTAATTAAACATAAGTTTATCTACTATTATATAAATCAAAGGGACGGAAAGGATGCAATTCATAGTCGGCTTAAGCTTTTTTTATTGGTCCGACATCTTTTCTTTCTTTTATTATAAATAGAACTTTCATCCGTTAAAAAAAATTTTGGCAGCACTTAACTTGACTAAACGTTAACATTAACGTAAATGATGACATTGACATTGATGTTGATGTTGACGTTAACTTTAACTACTCTATATACAGTGCGGATCATCTATATTCAAAAGTCAAAATTTTTGAAATATTATGTGATCCACACATTGGATTTTAAAAAACCCACCACTATTCAATTCAGCTTTAAAAAGGAGTCTATTAATTATTAATAACTATATTTATTACAAATATATAATTACAAATAATTTTTATTAGATATCATATTAATAACTATTGATTTATTACAAAGATATAATTACAAAATATATAATTACAAATAATTTTATTAGATATCATGTTAATAAATATTGATTCATTACAAATAATTTTATTAGATATCACATTAATAAATATTGATTTATTACAAATATATATATAATTATAATATTAATAAATGATTTATTACCAATATATAATTTTACCAATATTTAACTCCATTTTTAGCATTGTAAGCATTCTGCTAATAATTTCTTCATCTATATTTAGATTTTCAATTGATTCTTGATCATTACTACTTTCATCATTTTCATTGTTATTTTCACATTCATTTTCTAATTCATCTACCATTAATATATCTTCACCTTTTTCTAACCTTTTTAGATAAGAATTAACATTATCAAATATACCCTTTTTATAAAACTCTGTACAATGCCCACAACTTTTTTCTAATGTTCAAAGCAGTCATAATGGTAACTATGACCACAGACTAATACATCCCCATTATACTTAGGAAGATTTGGATCAAATTTATTGTTACAATGGTCGCATTCACCTGCTTTTGGAACATGTGCTGTATGATATCCAGAGGGAAGTAATTTTATATCTACTTTTTATTTAGTGTGCAGAGTTTATATTTTGTTAATTTATATTTATTATTGAAGATTGGTTGACTGCTATTTAAATTTTCATAAATTGATGAAAAATATTCTATTAAGAAGCAACTTGTTTTTTTCTTTAAATAGCTTAAGGTTGACATGGTGTAAGGATATCTATCTTTTAGTATTTGAAAAGGCATTTGCAAATGATTCATTTTTATGAGAATCTTTTATGAATGTTTCTTGTATAATGAGAATGGCAAAATTGATCGTTAAGCTTTAAATAATTAAAATTGCATAATCTGGATGTTCTTGCAACTTTTTCAATGCAGTATCAGTAATTGTTCTAAATCTATCAGTATCAATAATACTCTGATAATCAATTATTGTGCAAGGACTTTTATTTTGAGCATTGTTATTATTTAGAATTATTATTAGATTTAAATTTATTTTATAATTTAAATTTTCTTTTTTATAGAATTTTTTTATTAAATGTCTAATTTTAGCATGGTGGACATTCATTTGTTCCACAAAAT